>VZTH01006498.1:301416-361431 GCA_013397815.1 Aleadryas rufinucha | reverse complement strand
GGGCGCCAGCGGGGCCTGGCCCGAGCTGCGGCTGCAGCCGCCCGGGTCCCGCTCGCACCGCAGCTTCTCGCACAGGATGCCGGTGTAGGCCGGCGGGCACTGGCACCGCACGTTGTTGATGCAGGTTCCTCCGTTCTGGCAGTGCAGCAGTTCGTTGTCACACACGTTTGCTGCAAGATAGCAGGGGAGGGGGGGAAAGAAAAGAGAATAAATGTCAGTTCATCTACAGGAGAAACTGCACTAAAACCAGAACTGAAGCTCCACCTCCCTCCTCTTCCTGAGACATATGAAAAGGGGCTGTGCTTTTTCAAATACTCGATTTTTTTTCCCTTAAGGCTGTAATCTTGGAAAACCATCTAATTCACTTAAGACCACCGACTATGATATTGATTAATTTTATATGAACGACTATTTAATAATGAAATAATAAGAATATTAATACATGCCTTGTGCTAATGTCTGCATCTTTATAGTTATTACTGAACTGGAACTGTAGGTGGTGTGTGTTATTTGAAAGGGGCAATGTATCTAGAGCTTTTGGAAACCATGAACAGTGGTTAAAAATGCAATATGGCTTTGCTGAAGTAAAAAGATCTGCATGAGAGGGCAAGGTTTTATAATCAAGAACTGCATGTATTAATGATCTGAAAAAATTATACAAAAAAGATAAGGCAAGCACAGGCAGGAAATTCAGCATGCTGTTGGATGGGGATTATATGATATAGACATCTGGAAATGAAGTATAATGTTACTTCCGTTATAGATCAAATATTTCATCCTAATTAGATTTGGTGCTTTGGTACATGGCATCTTAAAGCTATCTTAGATATTGTAGCCTGATAATAACTTCAGAAATCAGATTTGACAAGAGAGTTAAGAGAAAATAATACAGGCAAAACTTTTAGAGCTGCACAATATTATAGTATTTGAGAAGCTGACAGCTTTACTTTGTATTGCTTAATATCAATTGAAATATTTCATGGGTGAAAATGTAGAGGTATGAGCAACATACTAATTAAATGTGTCAATCAGTGTTTTATTTCAGATGATATCAATAGTATGATATGTGCTGGATTACAGCTCTGCCTTCCACAGGAGAGGCACTTTTAGTAAAGCACTTGCACCTACAATCTAGGCAGAAGGTAACAGTAAAAATTTTAACTTAGAGAATTAGGGAGGAGATTATTTGGTTTAGAAGCAGGCTCAACATCATATGATGTTTATGTATACCTTAGCCTGAAAGTACCCTAAATAATTCCCAATAGAGAAAGTATTGTTAATTTTATCTTAAACATTACTGTTTATTGCTACAAAGAAGTATAATTTTGCAAATATTAATTAACTTATTTTTAAAAGCAGTCCAAATATCATGAGAACTACAATTGAAATAGTCCAAGTTCTTAAGTGGTGTAATTCTACATAAATTTGTACAATTTTGAGCACCAGTAACCTCACTGGTAATCTTATCTGTCCTGGCTTGCTTTCAGAAAA
Source organism: Aleadryas rufinucha (assembly GCA_013397815.1). Lineage (NCBI taxonomy): Eukaryota > Metazoa > Chordata > Aves > Passeriformes > Aleadryas > Aleadryas rufinucha. The sequence goes on along the minus strand of VZTH01006498.1, from coordinate 359,940 downwards.
ATAATTTTCTCACCCTGCAAGGTCTCTCCAAAACCTGCTTTCTGATGTTCTGCATCCAAGTGGGCCAAGTAATGCAATATGTTGGAAACTTGTAGATGCAATTGAGAGGGAACAGTAAATCATTTTTTTTTAGCGATTCCTTTAGCAATCAAGGGTTTTTACTAAGAGCTATGGATTTAATATTGTTGTCCAGTTTCTGAATTGCAATGGAAATATTTTAATAGTAATGTACAATAACACATTTTGTTGATGCCCCTGTATCTGAATTTAAATGTTCTATATATACATTAGAAAAAATGTGTAAAAAACAGTAAGTCACCACCAAATTAATGTGATGAGATTTACAACCCAGAAAATATCAGGGTAACAGGCAGAAAAAATTAACTGTATTTTATAAGTTAATATTTGCATTACATCTCTTACAACTGAGGCTATGTATCTTTGAAGTTGACTTCATTATTCATATTGTATATATTTAGCCATCTCAATATGCAAAATCAAAGTACTTTATCTGATGGTACAGCTACTGAAACTGCTTGTTCTAGACTACTCATTGCTGGGATGCTTTCTACAGTTGAGGCAGTTTAAATTGTGAAATATCTGTCCCATCAATACAGGCCCTTGTTTGCCTTGACAAATTCAGTGGGAGTCAACAGTTCATTAAATACCACTTCTTAAACAGCAGAGGAGATGTTTCATTTCAGATTTTGCCTGAAATAATTTATCCAAATTTTCTCAAATATTAAGTAAACCATATTTTAAAAAATTTATTATAAAATAAATATCTTTCCTATTTTAAAATATATTTTTCAGACTATAACCTGTTATTTTAAGAGGCCCTTAGCCCAGATCTGGTCTGTAGTTACAGGTTGCTGGAGATGAGTGCTGAAGGGGTGTTTTGCTCTACGCTGGCTGTTCTGCCTGACACACTCATGCAGACTGCTACCAAATGCCTCTAAACACTACCATCCACAAAATTCTAGATAGAACATTATAGATGCTGGTTTCTAAATCAGACCATTTCTTTCTCATGAGAAAGTTTTTGAAATGTGCTTAAAGAAGGGATGGATCAAAAGCTTCGTCATTATTCTTGCATGCTTTTAAATGTTTGCCCACAGGAATGCAGGTAGATTTTATTCTTCTCAGCAAAATACTGCATAGCTGAAAATTCTGGAATTGTTGATCTTGTATTGTCACAGCTTTCTTAATTTTGTGCTTGTATCTGTTTCTCTTGCACACACACGTGTATGCACAGACATGTATCATGTAGATAGCAATCGTGAGCTGGAAGTCAAATGAAAAAATTTGTGAAGTGACACAAGTTAAAGACTTAATTCTGAAGTCATCACATTGAAGACTATTAAGACCTGTGTGGCTGAACTAGCTGTGGGTTTGCTGGCAGATCTTCCTGAATTAGAAGACAGGACATCAAACTGGTCCCTTAAAAACCAAAACAGGTATCTCATTTGTTTTGGAGAGCTTTGCAGGCCTTTTTGAGGGGCATTTCTCAGCACAGTCTCCAGATCTGTGCTACTGCATGAAGTGAAATATTTAAAGTAAACGAAAGGAAATTGTTTTAAAGCTTGTCTCATAATTCATCAATTTGCAATCTAACTGTGGTCTAGTTGTAGGATCCTTAAAACACTATACAAAGAAGACAGAAAAAAAGGCAAATTCAGAAATGGATTGCTATTTGGATGGGTATTTGGAGCTTTGCTGTCCTTGGGGCTACCTCCCCCTTCCCACCCAACAAACCTCTGCAATTAGGGAGAGATATTAATAAAATCTTGACGGTTCCTTTTTAGGGTAATAGCTCTATGAATGATGACAAAAGATGCCTTGCCATAAGTCACAAAATATTCTTGATTTTTAATTGCAATGCTAATACATTTGGGAATGGAATAAAAAAGGAAAATGGGGAAAATACCTGTCTTTAAGCCAGCTCAAGGGGTAGTCTTAGCCTTTCATAGACATACTAGTGTTTCATGGAATTTATATTGGGTGTTTAATGAAATATATTGAGAGTAACACAGCTGTTAGACAAATGACTACTTTCCTCTTAAATGTTCAAATCTGAATAATACATGAAAATTCCTGAGTCTCTCCGAAACTCAACTTTAATATCTTTGCAGCTTCTTGAAAGAAAAGAGTTAGACAGCTCTGGCTGATTTTAGTTCTGACGCAGCAATGGAGACAGGGAAGTGCAAATGCAGGCGTGGTTCTCTTCAGTCTGGAGGGGCATCTCAGGCCCAGCCTTGTGCTCTTGGCTTAAGGGCTTTCTGGTTACTGTGTCTGGGCAGCTGCAGAGCACATACCCAGGAATTTAGGTCTGCCTGCTGCCCAGACAGAAAAACAAGATGCTACTGAACTTAAATACAGTTTCTTCTGCACTCCTGTCTTTCCCAAAGGCCATCCAAGAGGGGAGAAAATAAAATTTGTACCTGTCTTTGTGCTACCTTAATTATGTACACCTTGCCTACAGTAGCATCTTATTCAGGTGGGACAGGCTATTGACACACTTTTTGAGCTGGGATAGATGGTGTTCTTTTTCTGCATCAAAATCTGGATTTATGATGAAATTTTCTTTGTGGGAACAACATAAACATCATTAATGATAAAGTCACAGAAAGAAAAAAAATTATTGGAGGTCCTTGCTTCTTTTCTTATATTCTGAAGACTTAAATTTCAAACAATGTTTTCTACATTCGCTTCTATCACTATTTTTCTTCAGTGTGCTCCTTTTGTGGCTTCATTTGTTACAGCCTTCTCTCTCCTCTCTCTTTTCAAAACCATTCCTTCACTTTTCTCCTTTTTGTCTCCCAGATCATGAGTGTCACAGTCCCTGGACAGGTTGCTGGGTTGACAGCTCTGAATATATTACACAACATATTTGTCTATTCTAAAGCACCGATGCAAGCTTTGCCCGTACTTCTGCTGCAGTGAATTTTCCGTACTGTTTGTCAGTGGTTTCTGTGACTGGCACCACTGAATTTTTGACCTTGGATTTCATCCATTGTTCCTAATTTTGAGAGCATGCAGGTCTCATGGCTGAAGAAATTATTCTTGGCTGTTTTTTCTCTAGTGCATTTGTTTCCTTGGTACTTCTTACTTAGTAAAGAATATTACTAGAACTCATGAATGAGGAAGATTTCAGCACACATGCTGACAGAATATTCTGTCTGTGCATAAGTGAGTAAAAACCCAGCATAGTGAAACCCATGTTTTCAGTCATGATGTTTATAGGTAGCTCCAATATGTGCAGTGGTTGTCTATATATAGACACTGAACAGCACCTTGAAATGCCATGAAAAAATTGGGAGGTTTTGTCTCGCTGCATAAATAAGTTCAGTAAATCCAGGCCAAGCACAAGCGATTTCTTGTCAAATGCAGAATTAGTTCCTATGAACACTATGAGGAGCCTGTAACTAACATGCATTATTCTCTAAAACTGTGATCATTTAATCAATAAATGGTAAAAACAATCTCAGAATATAAAAGAAATTGCACTGAATGAAGCTTGTGTGTATGCCTAATAAGAATGTGGGCATCTACACATACGTATATAGTAAGAAAACCTCTGCAGTTGTGACAGTATTAGCAATATTTTTCCCACAATTTGTGAAATAGGCAGAAATGGAATTGGGGAATGCAAAACACTTAGTCTCATTTGAATGCAAAGGTGTGAAATTCTTTCCAGTTGTATCCAGTTGCATGTTCCAGTTGAACATAAGTGACCGCAATCAAAATATTTCAAATTGCCAGAGTCAGCAACAAGTATCTTCATTATTTGGAAAAAAAATCCTAAAAATACAATATATACTTGCTGTGTGTTGAAGGTCTCTACGTGGAACTCCACTGACTCATGAGATTTCATCTATGTTCAGATAGAGCAGAGCTGTCAGGACAGGGGATGTGCGGGCATGGGGAAAACAGAAGTAGTCGGGCTTCTCCTGAAAGGTTACAGCTACTGCTGTTACAGTTCGTGTTGCACAGCACATGACAAAACCTCAAGTTTTTATAGCTTAAGTATCTTATTCATTTGAATAACCAGTGAGTAATAACTGAGTAGAAGGCTTTGTCACTGAGGTTTCTTCCTCTGCCTGTCTTCAAATTAGAAGTACTTATTTTATTCTAATTATTAGAATTTAATTTGTTACTATTTTCATTACTGCCAAATGGCTTTAAAATGTTTTGCTACCATGAATATGTGTCAGTGTTGATCAGACTTCTTCAGTGGTTTAAATTCACAAACGTACCTGGTATGAAAAACAGCTATTGCTCTTATAAATGAGATATTCATAATAATTTCTTTGTTTGGAAGTGCCATTAATTCAACATTTGCTGTAGTAGTAAAACTATCTTAGGATACTGTCAAATCAAGACAAGGTAGATGCTTTGATAGCATGAAAAGAAAACTGGTTTGCACTTATCTACCAAAGCACATTCTTATGTTAAGACAAAATAAATCACTGTAGACAAGTACAAGCCTAAAGCATATCTTACTGTGTCAAAATTATGGTCACAAAATGACAAACATTAATACAAAGATCTCTGGTGCAGAGTTGAAAAAACGTTGTGATTAATTATATTGCCAGCAATACAAGGAAATAAACATTGACCAAGTGAGAGTAGTTTCTAAGGGCAGACATCTCCATCTTGACTTGTCTTAGAAATGCCAGTTAGAAGCACAATTGAAATGACACTTTTTTATCAAACCAGTTTTATTAAGTTATCAGAGAGTAAATGAATAGGGCAGCAATGGAGATACTGTGTTCACTGAAAACTTCCAGTAGAATTTGTATGTTGTTTGCCTACATATAATTTCTGTTCTTTCTGCACAACCCTCAGTTCAAAGCTAAGCCAGTTCTAATCAAATTGCAGGCGCAGTGTTCAGAGTTTCTACAAGAAGATGTAGCTATTACTCAGAGTTCTGCCCAGCACACAGCCAGAGAATGGATGGTGATTCCTCTCTCCTGCAAATAGGCAGCAATTTATCCTAGCGTCCACGTGGGTAAGCTTAGTTGATTGTGTCTCACCACTGAAAGTGCAAAATCCTGTACAGAATATGTGGGGTTTTTTAACCATGATATAAGGATAGTAGAGGTAGAAAGTTACTGTTTTTCACAGGTTGTGTCTGTGCTTTCTCATTTTTCATCTCTGTCCTTAATCTAAAATCCTTGGGTTTAATTAATAAAAAATAATGAGAAGAAATACATCTAACCTGTCAAAAGGACATAAAGGAGAACTGAGTTTTGGAATCGATACCCTTACATGATAGCCACAGTAGCTTTGGTAGAAATGACACATGATTGTGTATTAAAATGGATGAAAACAAATCCAGATTTAGTTATCTAAGAATTATAGTTGAACTAATACCTTTCAATCTTCCTTGGTTTCAGGAAATGAATTATTTAACCTTTCAATTTTCTGATTTTGATGGCTCCAATTTTATACTTCTACAAAAGAGGATGATTCCCAAAGTGGGAGGAAGAAAAATTTCCCTATTCTTTTTATTGCTTTGCTTATAGAGGAGCACCACTGAATTGGTATGACCCTGATCGTACTTTAGGGTAGTCTCAGGAGAGCAATAAGCTCCTTCACAGCTTTAGTTGCTCAAAAGGGACTACATGCCCCTATCATTCATATTCCACTTACAAAGCTGTTAGCTGCAGAGCCATTATTTCTATCTGCCTGGAGAAAAATGAACATTCTTACATGATCTGTGTTCTCTTTCCTTAACTAGGAAAAGGAGCAGTTGCAACTACAGAGTTGTTTTTTTTTTTTCTATTGCCAACAGCAAGGTCAGGGTTTAGATGTAACCACTATCAATAACAACTGGCTGAGCACAAAAAGTCCTCAGACGCAAAAGATGAAGTCCTCAAAAGGCCCTATGAATGGCTGGAGGATGGGATTTGGTTCCCTAAATTCAAGCAGCTGCTGCCATTGGCCGTGCCAGAAGGGGTTTCAGGCACGTACACGGAGCTGGCAGGTACGTCCAGGAGCTCTGGGAGGTTTAACTGGGGAGCACTGGTGGGAGGCCTGGCAGGGGCTCCTGGGCCCCCTGTGCTGGCAGGCTCTGGCTGCTGCAGCTTCCCCATGTGAGGCAGGGCTCCCCTGCTCCAGCTGTGCACTGCAGGCTGTGCCTGACCCCGTGGCTGCCACCGGAGCCGCTCTGCTCCCCTGCCCTGGGGGACTGTGTGCCGCGAAACTCCCTGTCCTGCTGTCCCTCACCCCTTCTGTCCTGCTCCTGGCTCCATGGCACTTTGGGGAACACCCAGCTGCCACTGCTCCTTTGACATCTATGGCCAGTTCAGTCCTGTCCAAAGAGCTCACCTGGCAGGGTGGCCTTGCCTGCACAGCAGCATTTTCTGCTTCATGTGCAACAACAGGATTTTCTTGAAAGTTTCCAAGAACTATGAAAAGGACCTGCAACAAGTATTGCTTTTACAGAGCACAAAAACACAGGAGAAAGCCTGGAAAGCAAACCACAGCAGGATCATGCAAGGTCAGCAATTCAAACACATGATTATGAATTATATAAAAGGTTGAATGTTCCTGCATCCTTGGCTGCTAAGGTGTTTGATTTGGAATAATGTTATGGACACAAAAGAATGCAAAGAATTTGTCTTTGTTTACAGAGAAAAGTTTCTCTTTTGGCCATTCTTCCAAGTGAACACTAATTGGAGACTTTCAAAATCCATGAAATAGTCCCAGACACTTAACACTTTATTTGGCAGCACAGCCAGACAAGACAATCACAACTGAAAATACTTCCCAATGATTTAGGGGATTAGAATTATTCTAATAAGTATTTTCCTAAATTTTTTAGAGAAGGGGAAAAAGAGACAGAATATGTTGTTGATGGCGTCTATTAATAATCACTGCTATTCTAAAGTTATTTGTGATCTGAAATAATCTGAATGCTGCAAACTTTCTTCTCACTACTTTGGCTTAAAGCCTTAAAGCATGGGACTTTTTGAACAATTGGTAAAAAATCTACTGGAAATATATGCTATGATCAGCTTCTAAGCTGCATAAACCAGCACTTGTAATGGAAACACCAGCAATCTTTAATTGCACTGTGATAAATATCAAAGGTATTAAAGTGGGACAGATACGTGACTAAATGGAAGTGAGACTTATCAGCTCTTTCACAGTGACCACTAGGAAAGGTAAAGCCAAGTTTATATTTACATGTCATTATGTATTCCTTCTGTGTGCATTTTTCAAAAGAAAGGTTTAAGATATCAAGATAATGTTCTACTACAGGAGACCAAAACACCAGTGTGCAAAGATAATGGTGTAGAATCTCTCAGGAGAGGAACATTCAGAATTTATGTGAGCATTAGTTACAATGCAAAGGCAGAGGCAAAACATTTACATAATTCCTACAACATGTATGAAGTGAGGGATGGGGTTTTTTGTTAAAGTAACAATACTGGGAATCAGGAGATCTTCTTTCTGAATCTACATTGATTTAGTGTTTTGAGTGTGGATGAAATGCTGCAGAGTGCTTTTGCTGAGCCAGCTCTAGAACGGGGATAAAAACACTGTCCTATAGGTCTCAAAATTCTTCAGAATAAAACTTGTTATTGCTAGTGAACAATGGAGAAGTTGATGCCAAGGAAAGTCAAATGAGTTGCCTGTGCAAACAAAAGGAGGGAATGATGCAGGTCCTATGAATTCCTGCTCGATTTACTAGATTGCACTGCTGATTAGATAAATGGAAGAGCAGAGCTGAATATTGTTTCCAGGAGAGCTTGCTGACAGTCAGCTTTAAAAAGGTTTCTAAACTAAATGAAGTTTAAAAAAGGACTATGCAATCTTGTCCAATTGTCATATGTGATTGCATAAGATGATTAAATACTCTGACAATTAGAAATACCAGTGTCATGTATCATATCTCCCTCTAATCTCACCAATCAGAACTTCAGCTGCTTCAGATTGATACAGAAGGAATACAGAAAAGATTTGCAAATTTTCTATCCACTTTGCTTCATCTGACCTATAAAAATATTACCTGTTATTGTCTATTTTTGTATTACAGTAAAATTAAAAAATGAATTCAACAGGCAGATTCTTATACAATAATTCCTGTCTGAGATATACCAGATGATAACATGCTGTCTTGTGAGTGGTATTTTAATTGATGCAATGCTTTACTTTTCCACTCTTTTCATCAGAATACCAATAAGATGATTCAAACAGCTGGCATGTAGCACTCTGCAAAAATAAGAACTAATAAATTAATGTATCAAATAATTAAAGCTATTAGTTGCTTCATGCTACTTTTCATCAACAATATTTATTGCTACACACAGACTTGCTTGAGGTTATCATTGTGCATTTATCTTCATGACAGAGCAGCCATTAGATGGGAAACCCCAGATAACAGATGCTCGCTTTCCAACACAATCTTCTTCAGGCACACCAGTTTTTCTGCAGTGTTTTACCCAGGTGTAACCAGGGTCATAGTCTTAGCCAGTGTTTTACCTGAAAACATTTAAAAAACTGACGTATCACACAATTCAACAAAAATGTCCCAAAGAGGTTCATTATTACGCACCAACCAATAGAGCTGAAGCAGGCATACAGGCAACCCACAGATGGTTCACATTATTAATATGCAGGCTACTACTAATAGGTTGTTGCAATAGTAACAATTACATTAATCTTACTTCATCAACTTTAAACTTTTGCTACAATGTAGAAAAAGATCTGAATAACAATGGACCTACTTTAGACTTAGAAAGAGAGTATGTAGCATGGTTTGTTTGGGACAATGTCTGAAAAGTTCTTTCTATGAGCACACGAACTAAAGAGAATGTCTCTAACCGTGGATGCTGATATTGCTTACTATGACAAAGTGTTAAGATAATTCAGGATATTAAAAAGACCAGAGTTAAAATATTCTCATGAGTAAGAGCTGTTTTCCTGTGAGCTTTATATGGTTCTAACATTACTTTTGACATGCTGATTAACGTGCTTATATTTCTGTTTATCAATTGTGATGCAAAAAGGTGTTAAAATTTAATTATTAATGAAGACTAAAATAACTTGGGATCCTTGAGGAATAGATAACTTCCAGATAGGATTTCACTTCCAAGTAGTTTCTTTATTTTGTTTAAAATTATTTTCTCCAGTTTTTAGTTTGTCAAGTCATGTCAGAGTTGAAAAATACCAAGGATATCTCCATTAATCTAGATCAAATAAATTACTCTACATAGTGTGTTAGATATTTCTAAAGATATATTGTATCAATAGCCTTAAATTTAATGATGGAAAGAAGTAGTTGTGTTACTTAAAAAGTCTTCCACCTCCACTTAAGACTGAGAAATCAAGACCTTGGTCATTTTCTCCTGCTCCTGAGAGGTTGTGTGTACAGCAATGTTACAAACCTCTGGTTTGGAAAAGGAAGGGTCACACAAGAAACGCTCAGTTTTTATGAAAATGTACTTTTAGAACGTTGTATATTCTTTTAAAACATGTATGACTATATTTATTTTAGAACTCTCAGTGAAAAAGGAAACAAATTTCTGCACAACAGAACCGGGATGACTAACTTGTATTTCCTGACAAGTTTATCTCATTGGGTCCAGTCCTGTCATCTGCCCCAGGCAGCTCTCTACATTACATAATATGAAGTCCCACAACTCCTGTCCCATGTTTGTCCTTCTCTTCCAGCAGCCTTGGCAGTGATGGCAGTGGAAATCTGACTGATCAGATCCCAGCTCCTTGAGAACTCTCTATTCCTTGACATTGCCTCCTATAGCAGGAGGGTGTTTGCAACACAGCTGTGCTGATGGCTGGATGTGCTAGCAGAGGACAAGGAAAGGCTGTCATTCCAGGTAGGATGAATTTTTGTAGGCCTGGAGCCTTGTGAGGGATGAACAGGGAGGGTAAATGGCAACGGAGCCTCCTCCTGCCCCATGGAGCCACAAGGCAAGCAGGGCTGGCAGGCATGGCCAGCCAGCACAGTGCCTGCTCAGGTTTCAAACACAGGCCCAGAGTGAAGTGAGGGTATGACAGGAGTGTGAAAGGCAAAGGTTTTCTGCTGTGAGACAGCATTTCTGAAGTGGTAACATGGCAGAGCTGAGTGGGATGCTGGTTTTCTGAAGACTGCCAGAAAGCTATGGAATGAGTAGCTGTTTAGCTAAAACAGCAGGAGGAGTGCTAAAGGGAAGTAGTTGGAACTGGAACAGAGGGGTTTGGGCTAAAGCCAGGGCGGGTGGGAGTAGGTGAGGGAGGTGCTCAAGACATCTTAGCTGGCTCAGTGTTTTGTATTTGCAAAACACTCAGGGTCTTCTAATGGCGCAGTGCAGCGTGGGCTGCAGCATCATCGCTAAGTTGTCATGTTGCCACTGAATAAAAGATATAACTGGAGTACACTTCTCTAAGCGTCTTTTCACTTTGTTTTAAATCAGTAATGGTTTAGCATGAACTAGCAAAGCTCTCAGGTCATTGCAGAAAAACTATTGCAGAATATGGCTTTATTTTGACAGGTGGTGTAAATCTCGACCCAAATTTTCATACCTTTGCGGAAGTTATGCTGTGTACATGCTGCCTTTCATGTTTCTCCCCAGTTGTGTACCAAAGGGCACATGTGCAAATGTAATTGGAAACATTTCAAAGCATCCAGCTCAATTTCTGAGATGTTTGTGTTGCAATACACTGTTGTAAGCTATCTCTAAGGTATGTGGAATAGGATGCTCTTCCTGAGAGCTGAAGCCTCCTTGCAGAGAGCTGCGCTTTGCTGCATAATGTCACCATAATGGAGCTGATTTAAGGATGCTATGCTTGCCCTCAATATGAATTTCCTTGCACTAACAGCCCCAGTTTAAATCTCATTGTGAGATTCTCCTGTTCTTGAAATCAGTAGGAAGTAAGTCAGGTTTTTGAATTTTGTGAGAGTAACTTGTCCTCCTTGGATGCTAGTCACTGTTTATTGCCTCATGACCAAAATGCAGCTTCAGCTCTTTAAAGGAACAGCTACATGTGAGGAAACTCTCTTTACTCTCCTTGGAAATGAAATTCTAAATTCTTCAAAGTAAGACTCCTATTTCAAGGATCTTTTGGCTTAAAAAGGAAGTTGAATTCCCATTTAAAGTATGTGTACCATTCAGAGCTCAGTGGTGCAGCATCTCATTAACAGAACACTCTGCTGAACTGTCTCCCATAGACTGTTATTTCTGTACTGAGGACACTGGAGTTTGTTCCTCCTGCACTTGTCAGTGTATTTGGGGACTGGGTGGTGTATGTGGGGAACAAACCTGGTAGCACTTTATTTTAGCCCCTGTGTGCCCCTGATCTGGAGCTGCTTGGTGCTATTCCTTAAAGCTCACCTAAACATCTATTAAAGGGAGAATTCTTCCTCCAAAGAGATTATGGCTGAACTCCTTACAATCTAGAAGTTTTGAAGGGCAAGAATAGATCCTTGGATCTATTGGAAAAGATTTCCTAGTTCAAATTTAAGCAGGAAATTGAGTAAGAACAGGTGTTAGTGTTGGATACTGGTTCCATGAGCTGGAGTAATATTTTGGGTTATACACATTTTGTGAATCTGGAAATATACAGGGTTTCATAAATGTCTAAAGAGTGTGAAAGATTTGGAAAGCTATTCCACTCAGTCTCTAGAAAGCGAATAAAGTGGGTAAATTGATCTACAGATAAGTGCAAATCAAAATATTGGCTCTAGATTCAGCCAGTGGCATCAGTGCAATTGTTACTGTGTGGCTTTCCATGTCCTTCTGAACAAAAAGATAGACAAGTCATTGGCAAGAAAAAAATGCATATAAAGAAGTACCTGTCCAAGATGTAGTTATAAAAATAGAACATGGTTTTGGGTATAACACTTTAATCATGCTTAACCTCAGCTGCCCACTGAAATCAGTGATGTTAATGAACACAGTCCCTTTAATATAATTATTTCAAGTTGATTTCGGATACAAGTAGTCTTCTAATTACGAACAACTGAACTACAATCAAACTCTTCCCCCTTTTCTTTAGACAAATTTAAACTTTCAGCATTATCACATCTTTCTCTTCTCACCTGGTGATAATAGGTAACAATTTTATTAACAATTTAATTACTCTCTTTAGAAGCCAAGATAATTATATGGGGTTTGACTTGGCTGCTACCGAAAGTCTCTTTTAATGATTTTGCCATTGACTGTAGTCCAGCATGAGAGAAGAACAGATCATAATCAACAAAACCATATCTCAAAATTGTGCAGAGTTGGGAGAAATCAAAAGAGCAATGCTGTTAATATTTTACTGAACATCATGGTACTTTTGTATGGGCTATGAGTCCCCTCTGAATTTATACTGACGGAATCCTGTAAAGCTCTATTCACTTTCATAGTGAATTTGTGCTATAAAAGGTAGTAGTCAAAGATCTGACAAAAAGCTGGACTGACATTTATGAGATCAAGCTTTTGTTCCTGATTTTATCATACCCATGTTCCTTGTCAAACTCTTTCCTTGCATGCTTAACCTGAAGAGGAATTTGAAATAGCTGGAGGGGCTGCTCCATGTCTCAGGTGTATGGATCTGGGAGAAGATGATCATGTAGATACTTACTAGAGAGAAATGCAAGGAAAAGCTAAAGGGGCAGAATGCTTGCAGATGATTTGGTGAGCTGGTTGTATCTGAGATACAGAGGAAAGTGAGCATCAAAAAAAAAGACAACAATTTAAAAGGATTCTTATTAAAAATTACATTGTTAGCAGCAGAGTAAAAGAACTTGGTAAAAAAATACATTCACAAAGGGTAGAGAAAAATGTTGCAATTCTGATGAAATGAAAGAAAAAAGAAAAGTGTACATGTTCTCACAACTGAGCTGTAAGAACAGGTTAAAGTACCAAGGCCAGAAATGATTAAGCCATTTAGTAAAGTCATAAACATTAGCCATTAATTTTTTTTTCTAAACATAGGAGAAGCCAGAACTTTCTAGAAAGGCTGTAAGGCAAACAAATGCTTTGTAAGGTAGAGAAGGGAAAGATCGATTAACTATGGAACAGCTTTGGGAGGTTACCAAACTCCTGCCTAGGGGGATGGGGGCGTGTTCTGGAGGTGTTTATACAACACCATTATTTATACAAACCATTATTTAAAAATGGAAATAGTCTGTTGCATCAGATCACCAGAAGCAAATATTATCAATCCAAAGATTTTTAAAAAATGCAGACACAAAATTTTGACTGCTACTTGTGATTTTTCTAATTTAATTTTTGTAATTGTCAGGATGGCCTTGATTAACTACAAGAAGGACGTGTGGCAGGTGTGATTTTTATAAAGATTTTCAAGGAGATGGAAAGGAACTAGAGACTGGCAAGTAAAACTTCTGCAGCAAGCAAATTAATGGAAATTGTAATGAAGAACAGAATTAGCAGTTAGGTAAGTGAATATGGTGAGTATGAAAGAGAAATAATAATGTACAAACCTAGGAAAAGATTTTTTAAGGAATCAGGTAAGCATATGGATGCAAAAGATCAGGTTGACAATGTATCTTACTCTCCAAAAAGTATTTTCCAAGATCCCTCAGCAGAGATCTTTTTTTTTCCTTTTCCTTTTTTTTTCTTTATGGAATAATCATGGCTTGAATAATAAGAAACAGGCTAAGAATAAATGTCAGGAACTACTGATCAGTCTTATGAGGACTTACACATATAGAATTCTGCTAGAAGAGTGAGTGAAGCATAATGTAATAAATTTGCTCAGACTACAAAGGTATTGTGGCTATAAAGACCTTCAGAAGAATTTCTAGGATGCTGTGTGACAGAAATTAAGTGTTCAAGAGTAATGTACTCCTACAGATACTTGGCTTTACCATTTAGAAAAGGGATCTTAAGAGTAGTTCAGGGTATTTTATTGAAAATGTTGACTTAATGCTCTTTACCAGTCAGAAAGGCAAATAGATTACTGAACTATTTGAGACAGGAAAGAGTGAAACACCTCAATGTCCCTATGTAGCTTCATGATGTGCCCATCTCTTCAACCCTGTATGAAGTCCTGATATGGAAAAGATATATAGTATTACCATAAAAGGTAGGATGAAAAGCTGTCACAGATATAAGCAGGCCATGTAAAAGAAGAGATTAAATAGATTATGCTTCTTCAGCTTAAGAAAGGGAAGATAGATTGAAGAAAAATAAAATGTACATCTGTAAAATCACAGATGTTATGGAAAAGGTCAATTGGAAATGATTATTTATTTATTCTTCCTCTCAAGCACCAGGAAGGACCAAATGACATTCCCAGCCAACCAGTTAAACAAAGACAACAATATGATTAGTATTATGATTTTTATTGTTATTATTAACCTTTGTGTAATTCTGAACTTGTGCCCAGAACATTTGGATAGCAAAAGTGTGAATGTCTCAAGAAGTTATTAGGCAAATTAGTGGATGAAAGACTCACTGAGACCAATTAAATATGAAGATACAGATGAGTTCTTTGGCTAAGAAAATCTGTAAGGTGCACCTTCCAGAGGCTGGATGCCTCTGCTCTGTGAAGCTCATGCAGCCCATCACTGTCACATAGAAGGCACTGGGGTAAACAGAGGGCACTGGTCCAATTCAGAACAGCTTTAGTTTCTACTGTGAGATGTTCTATTGTCTACAAACGTGCAAGTATGAAGATAAACACATGACTCACAGGAGTGAAAGGTTTTGAAGACCAGCTCTAACATAAGCCAGGTAAAATGGTCAGAAAATAGGGTGAAATAGGAATTGGGAAATGTAAAAAGGCACTTCTGTTAAGTGTTTTAGTTAAGAGCTCAGATCTTGAAAGGTCTTGATTATATTAATAAATTCTTTGCTGAAGTACTCAGTTTATTGATACTAAATAATTCCCTTAGTTTGACTAAATTTCCTTAAAACCTTTCAGTCTGAAATTTTTAACCCCACTCCTACAGATTACTCATAACAGTGTCAATGAATCTAGACATCCAAAATATTTTGAACAAGTATGTCAAATAGTAGCAGTATAAAAAAGTAGTAGTAGTAATAAAAAAGTCTTCAATTCATTAGCTCTTAGATACTACAATATTCATCTCTGTAGAAGCACAAATCTGACATTAGAAAACCTGATTACTTTAGGATTACATCCATTCAGCATGTTTAAATTCAAAGCAGAAACACACCTTAAGGTTTGCTCCTGTACCTAAAATAACTCTGAAATCCATCAAAAGTTTGTCTTTTAAAGGCAAGCTTGTCTTTTAAAATTTAAATTTACATGTGGAAAAAAATCATACTATACCTACTTGCATGGCATCCATTTATTCATTTGTAATGTTAAAAAGCATTTTTTTACTTTTAATATCGCTGGGGGAGCTTAACTTCTCTTAGTGGAGGCCGTCAGCACCTTGCAAGTTAAAACCCACCAGCTCCTTCTAAACTAAACTTCGGTTTCCATACTGTTGTATTTGCACATGTGTAAAGGAAGTTAAAACAGTAACTACTGAAGCCTTGATCATCAGCATGTGCTGGTGTCAGCAACGCCATCAGTTGCATCAGTGCCAAGATAGGAAACCTTGACTATCTTTATTTGCCTCAGGTCAGTAGTTTTTATCTGCAGTTAAGTAGGATGGAGATTACTTTACTTACTCCTAAATGGTCCTTTTAAGGCCCCTTCATAAAAATGTCCCATCTGGGTGTGTCTGTGCTGCTATTGATCTCTTTATTCTGTCTTCATAAAAAGGCAGTGAGCAGGCAAATTACATACAAGTTATGGCCACTGAGCAGGCTTAAAAGGAAAGCGTGACAGATTTTTCAGAGGAAAAGAAGTCCTGCTCATCACTGTTCAAATGAACATTTAATAATTCATAACAACTGAGTTATAAGTTTCCCCTTCAATACGTTTCCAAATGTGAATAGATTAAATAGTAATTGCTATCAGGCTTTATGTTCTGTTTCATGTACCTAATAAAAGTTTATCTAGTGGAGCTTGCTTTGTATCTTTTTGATCTACTCCTAACTGACTGCAATATACTCTATTAAAATATTTATCATTGTGCTATCAAATATTAACCATTTTAAAATCATCCGACTGAAGAAACAAATAATGTTACTTGCTTAAGTTTTCATGAATTTCCTGATATTTAGTTGTTTCGAACTCTCCCTTGATATAGCACTAAAAATACCAAAGACCCTACAAATTGTATTCACTCTTTTTGAATTGGGCTGTTCTGGAAATGCACTCTGCTCACACCCATCACCACTGTCCGCTTTGGCTCTCTGTCTGTAAAAAGTTATGATTCTGCTTCAGCACAAGAGAATATTAGAGAATTGTTGGTTTTTCTATAGGTTAGTGGATTTTTCAAACTATTTTTAGGAGAGTACAGAATGCTGGGGTTTTTTTTTAAGGGTAATATTTTTAAGACCTTTCCCTAATTATCCACCTGTTCATTCATCTGAAATTATGTGGCTTTTTCAGGAAAAAATACTGGCAAGCTCCTAGAGCGTAGAATGATCTAGCGATGGGGAGAGGAGAGGAGAATCCTCCTCTCCCAGATGTGCCACAGTTGCACGGCAGCCCAGCTCAGCCTGAGTGGCTGCCAGGCTGCCATCCCTCCCCAGCTGAGCGGGTTATGCTCTCACAGGGTGCTCCTGCTTGTTCAACCAGTGGATGATTCATATCACAGAACTAACATAGCAGAAAACTATTCTTTTTTGGTTAGTGTCCTGCTGAGTTAGATCTGAAATCATTCAGTGAAAGGTCAAACAAGTGCCTAAGAGATTGCTAGGGGTGTGGGACTAAATAGTGGGGAATTGGGAGAAGAGGGATTGCAGCACTTGCAATTAGAGCAGTTTGGACAGCCATGAAATAGCAGCTTTGAAGCTGACACCTGGGCAAGATCAAGAGGAGAACAACCTCTTTGCTCCAATCCAATCCCTCACCTTGCTGGGGAAAAATTGTTCTGTTAAAGGTCAGCAGTATAAATGTTGCTACTGAACCATTTCTTTTTGCTTTGGAGAAAGCAAGTCCTGATCACCAGGTTATCAGAGTAAATCTCCTGAAGAGCTGCAGTCCGTTAGGAGCTGGTGCCTCTCAGTAACATGGTAACTATGCTAACTAGTCCCCTCTTTTGAGCCTACTCTCTGCTTGATTTTATTTACCTGTTATTTTCTTTAGCTTCTCCACACACTGGTATTACATAATTCACAATCCCTATCCTGTTCATAGAGGCCTTCCAGCACAGAGACACTGAGATAATGAGCTCTCACCAATACACCTCTAGTCTATTGCTTCTGCAGGTTCTTCCATTTCCACAACATCCCACATACTTTATAGGCAGCAGAGCTAAAAGATTAAGGCATGATCCCCAAGCTAGACATGCTACAGGAATTATGCAGATCTGTATAACTATCTGAGAGAGCATCTTGTGTTTTCATCTCCTCTGTGCTCTTCATGGAGGAGAGGTGCCTCACTTCATCATTTCTGTTAATATACAGTGTTTGTGTTCTGACATGTTTACTCTGACTAAAATATCCTCTCCCCAGAGAGAGATCAACCTTCTTTTTCTCCTTCAAATCTAGCATCTCATTAAAAAATAACATTCCATGATATTCATACTTTGGTGAACAGCTTTCTGTGTATCCCAGTATCTGTATGGTTATTCTGAGAGTTGTGTGTTTTGGAAGGAATGCATTAATAAGCACATTTGCATTGTTGTTTCCCAGGTTTAAAAGACCGAGGGTATCAGGATGGCATTACACCTACAAGTCACCAGCATGCTTCCCCTGAGGTGAGCAGAACCAGTGTTTTGCATCATCTGAGGTATCAGGTCTGATAACACTGTAATTTTGTCTTCTTGCCTTGCTTGTCTTACATCTGTAAGCCATACTTTGGCTTGAGTTGCAGCAGTGGGGTTCTGGATTAATGTAAAGAGAATTATTCTGGATTTGAATTTGGAGCCATTTGAAGGAGAGTCTGGTCCTCTTGAATCCGAACCCCGGTACACACACAGAGTTTCTTTAGTCTGTATAACAACCATGCAAGATAGGTATTTTGAAATCAGTATTTTGTGTATAAAGACCAGGGGCAGATGATTGTTCCCTGAGGACAACAATGCTCAGCCCCAACAGAACTTTATCCTTTTCAATAAATTATTTTTGTATTTTACTTCCCTTCAGCTCCAAGTATGGCAATGTGCTTACTAGTACCAGCCTTGGCACCAAAACACACCAGAACTGAAAGTATATTCAGCACCTGTGCAGAGGTGAGTCCCATTGTATCCTGATCACCTAAAAGCATTACAACTGCTACTGGTAAAAAGATATAAAAATATATAGGTGGATCTTCTATGGCCTCCCAGTTGCAGTTGCAATGGTGAACTGGAAAGCAGGGCATCCTGGTTCTGAATTTCTATTTCTTTTTTGTGTATTGTCTCCTAGGCACAAGTTCAGTGTGTAGGTATTGGATCCATCTGTGTACAAACATGTAAGATCACTAACCTTCACTGGGGAGACAATTGCATTTCTTTGTATTTAATCTTTCTAGAAAGGAGTGCAGGGTGTATTTTTTTGAAGAAAGATTTTTAAAGAATTAGATGGTATATGTCTTTTCCTCTTTTCTTGCTGAATGGTAAACCCAATCTTCCAGAACAAAATGTTCATATGAGTTCCAAGTTTACAATTTCAAGTTTGATTTTCTTTGGCAATTCAATCTGTGTGATGATTTTGATCAAATGCCTCAGCTTCTAACATTTGTAACATGATAAAATCCACCCCAAAAAAGCTCATATTTAAATAATCATATAATAAGTTAAATGCATGCTGTAACAGAATATGGATTTTCTGACAGGCTGCAGAGTAACTTAACTTTAGTCTGGAAGACAGACACAAGTGCTGAGTGCAGTTTGAGCACTGAAGATAAGAGTGCAATCCTTTGCCTGCTTCTATTTAAATGAACGAAAAAGGGTAAAATGAGATAGATTGTTCAGACCTTGATATAAGGCATCTGGCTGAGAACTCATTTGCTAATTGTTTAAGATTAGCATCATTGAACCCAGATGATTTAAAACACTGATTCACTTTGGGGTGCAAGCTACCACTGGTAACTCTTAATCGCTCTAGGCCTTTGTAATGTTGTGGGTTCAATGTCTTTGTATGAAGGGAGCTGGAGAATAAGATTAATCATTGAACCTTCCCTCACCTTTACCTCCGCGAGGAAAATGCCTAATGAAAATTCGAGCTATGCTGCCAAACTGATATTGGCAAAAGAGTCACTTTTTCTTTGCCTGATTGGATAAATATGCAGCTGGTTTTGGAATCAATGCTTCTGTAAGCGAAATTAAAAAGGGTTACTTTAAAATGCTGCTGTATGTGTAAAATGGACGTTAGTCACCTGAAATGTCATGGCCAAGAAATACAGAACATCCAAGACTATGAGCAGTACACGAAGAAAATCAAGTGAATGCTCCTGCTTAATATTTTGGCTTTCTGTGTGTAAATGTTTCTACCTTTTGATACAGGTTCTTTTTATCAAAAAGCACTATGTTCAGTTTAAAACTGGCCCAAATCAACTGTAGTTGCAGGTTAAATTTCTTGCCAGGCTTGGAGCTTTTAGTTCTGTTTTAATGTTCATTTTTAAAGGGAATAGTTCAGTTTCTACAAAATAGAAAAATCAAATATATGCTATGCTATGTAATTTCTCCTGTTCCAGGAGTTCTAAAAGGGTTTCAGGACCAAACTGTTCTGTTCTCAATTCATTCCCTGTGCTTTGATCTTTGTGCTGGTGAGAAATCCATTGTGGGTCTGTGTGCGGGAGGCCCCGCGGAGCCCCAGCACGCTCCCCGCACGCCCCACGCCTGCGGCCTCAGGGGTTCTGGGGAGGGCTCAGAAGCAGCGCCAGGCACAGCCACGTCTATTGTGCCTCTTCTTCTGAGGGCAGCAAACCTTCCTGTCCCAGCCAGACCCTGCTGACCGCTACGTCTCTGCAGCACAAACCCTGAATGCAAGAAGATAACAGCTGCTATCACAGTGCTTTTTATCTGCGAGGCAAAGTCTAAAATTGCATCTGACCTCGGTGTGCGCAGAGACGCCAAGCGAGGAGCGCTCTGCCCGGATCCTCAGAGGGTTTAGATTAAATCACTAAGAGTGAGGTACCTAAATGAATAGTTCTGAGGATAATAGCTTCTGTGACTTCTACTTTGTGTGGTACAAAGTAGACTCCAAACTGCAATTTATCAAATGATATATTGCAGGCCTCAGAAAACATAACTCGGTTCTTGTGTTGTTTTTTCCCTAATAGGTTTACTAATATATAAAATTACAACACTCCGTTTACTTATAGAATCATACATGTAATTAAACTAGCTATGCTATGGATTTAAAATGTTTATTTATAGGTGAAGTTTCTGGTTGCCCTAGGTCAAAGGTTTTTAGCAACAAAGTTCCATAAGAACGGATTTTCTTAATAACGCCAATAGCCTATGAATAACGAAAAGTAAACAAGCACGTACCGGTCGGTGGAGTGTGTGTATCCGTCTTTGCATATCTATGTTTCTGTACAGCACAGGCTTAGGGAAAAGCAGATCAAAACCACATGCTACGTGTCCAGACAAATAATCTTTTTGAGCTTTGCCAAGGCAACAGAATGAGTTCTTATTTTTCTTGTATATTGGGGTCTGCTTGCTTGCCCGGTCATTTGTTTAGAATTCAATGGGAAAATAACAAAGCTAAAACTGACACGCTTCAAAATTAAATTAATTGGAATTGTGTTCCTCCATGCTAAGACTTGAAATGAGATTTAAATCAGTGTGTGGTTGGTAAAACATGACTATTTGATGTCTGTTCCATAAAACTGACAACCACATCTAGTTGTTTTTCTTCTGAAATTGATCAGATAATTTGGTCAAACTTGAGACTATCTGAGTTACACAATCAGACTGAGATTTGTTCAGAAAATTACAACATAGTGAGCAAAACTCAATTAGTTTTGTCAGCAAATATAAAGGCACTAGCTTGCATTTCCAGAAACTGTCCAAAGCTTTTACAAATACTCTTGATTCAGCTAAAATCAAGCTAATTACATGCTGGGCTCAAAAAAATCCTTATTAAAAGAACATTATTTGTGTTATAATGTCCAAACTTGAAAAGATAGGGAATACTGAAATTAATAAGCAATTGCTTTGTTAAACTGGTATATATGTATTATTATATGACTGTAAAATTTGCTCCACAGCCCTCCAGACTTGTTCAGTATCTCACCTAAATAATATCTTTTTTAGACCCACTGTGTGGAAACGGTGTTCTTTATTCAAATCCTATGCAGAGAACCATATTGATTTCTGTTTTCTTTTTTTTTTTCCCCTTGTAGTTCCTGTCACTGCAACATTTCCAATGCTTCACAAATTCTAATGGTTATTTTGCCAGTACCTAGGATAAAGCACAGGGTGGTGACAACCTTTTTCTGCATAAGGCATGCAAGGCAGAGGGAGACCCTATGATTTCTGAGTGCGCTGTTTGGGAGGTAGCTAGGATGGGATTTGGTGAAGAATTAATAATAGAGAACTTTGAAACACTACTTCACCTGCTTTCTGCTGCAACTCTAAGTGCCCAATAACTTTGTGAATCATAACTCTAGTAGAAGCAGCTGGAAAATGAGAATACCGTTAACAACCACATGTGAAAAGTATGGTTTAAACGACCTCCCAAATACAAACAGGAGCTTGCTGGTAGAAGCTGAGGAAGCCCAGTTTTCTCAGGTAGCACTGAACAGTGTTGCCCATGCAAGCTTCTTTTCATATACTACCTTTAATGCTAATTGGTTAATTATCACAATGTTTCCTGAATTTCTTTATTTATTAGTTTTCTTTCCAGATATAATTTGTTGGGTTGTCACAAGTCCAGCTTTTCTGATTCAGAGGTACTCACCTCTTGGAGAGGCAGCAGTAATCTCTAGCTTTATTGCCTTTCCTTTTTTTTTTTTTTTTAAATTTATTATATAAGATTTGCATCTGTTTTTGAGTATTTAGAGCATTTGTATGGCTATTGATCAAATTTATAATATTTGGATGATTGGTGTCAGTAATTACATTCTCTTGTGTTTCTCTGTCATAAGAATCAAAAGCAAGCTCTTTTAGAAATCTGTCTTTAATATGTGTGTGTTTAAGAATGCAGAGAGGCAGTGAAAGAAGGTGAAAGAAAAATGTGAGAGGACTCTCCAGAGTTTCTGGAAGTAGATGATCAAAACTGTTATAAAGAATAAATCTTAAGAATTTACTACAAACAAAATTTGCAATAAAAGCCTAATCCTGTATATACTGAAGTGATATTTCTACTCACTTGTTTACAAGACCCGTTAACCAGAAGAGAAGCTAAATATATAGCTAAGCATTGAAACAACGTGTTCTAACACCATTTAAAGAAAACTTCAGCTCTTATTTTAAAGGATGTTAAGTATGCTTCCATTTTTTTTTCAACCATTAGCTTTCATCAAGTTTTCACTAATTATTACAATTACCAAGCCAGTGTTTTGCAGTTATTGTCCAGGGATAGTTTAAAGGTAGGAAAGCATCATTAACTTAGTCAAGAAGCTGAAGTTTAGGACAGAAAAAAGTGAACATGCAGAGAAATCACCTCCTTTCTTTTGGTAAGAATTCTGAATTTGGAGTTAATACGCCGGTGTTTTAGTATACAAAACTTATTCACAGTTGCCAAGACACGTGTATTTACCTATGCCAGTGGGAGCTCCTCCAGGTGTTAGTGGGGGAGAGAGAGAGGACACTGAAAGTGTACTGAATTTACTGGATGGCACAGTCAGTGCCCTCAGCTGGAGTCTCCCAAGGTTAAGGCATTATGGCATTGGTACAGCCCAGAGCTTTCGCTTGTTCTCTGCTCCCAAGAAGCGGCACATGACAGCACACGGACAAGAGGCAGCGGAGCTGCAGGAGAGGGGCGACTCTCAGAGTTACTTACGTTGACAGCCCAAGCTGTGCCAGATATATCCCGGCAGACATTTATCACATTTAGGCCCTGATGTTCCCTCCTTACACTCACAAAATCCTCTGTCATTACAGCGATCATGGACTGAACCAAAAGGGTTACAATAACAGTCTGCAGAAACAAGACAACACATACACACTGGATTCAGGTCTACATGTGGAGATAATTCATTCAATACCAATAAAGGGTGCATTTCCAGTGCTAAAGGTAAAGGAAGACTGTCTATTAAGGATATCTAGAGTAGTGAATATAACTACCACATGTCCATTTATTTGTTCGCATGTGTCATTTCAGGAAGAGACATTTTATGATGCAAAGAGAAAAAGTAAACAGAAGAGATATAAAGGCAGAAGATACCATGGTCTTTGAGGGTAAGTGATTGTAACAGATTCTCTTTGGCAAGAATATTTTTGACAATTTAATGAACATTAGAAAAGCTTTGTATAGTATGGATATATCCATGTGCCATCAGGGTGAAATGTTTCGCTTTATTAAAATAGGCTTATCTGTATTACTCAATATTTTCAGAAGTGCTGAATGTCTTTACAGGGCTATAAAAATGCACTTTACTGATTTCCAAGATAGTCTTCCTTTATAGGTTTGAGCAGTATAATAATTTATGTGAATATTTGCCATTAAATTGATGAGATTGTATTTATCAGTGACGTTAATAAACCTTTCGCGTATTCTGCAATGAAAAGCTTGAGGTGAGCACTAATGTAATGCAAAGCCTTTAAGAACAGGCTTTATGCAGCCATTTTCATTTCTCTCACCTCCCAGCGTGCAGATGGAAAATGCAGTGAGGCTCATTCCCCGCTGTATATTTTTCACATGTGTTCAGCTAATTAAAGAATAAGTAGGGTAACACATTTCCTCCCACAACACTTACTGTGTTGTTCATTCACAGCCCTTTTCTTTAATGTGATTACAATATCCATGTTCAGCTTTCAGCCAACTGAACAAAGGCAAGGAGCTCGCAGAGCTCATTTTTGGCACTTCTGTTCTTCACCTTGGTTACTTAGATTTTTTTTGTTTTCAGATGAAGGACTATCTTATTTGTATGTAGACCCATGTAGACCCAGAGTAACTTCACTGCTGAGACCACAGACACCTTTTGGAAGCATCTGATCTCTGCTGCTTCCTGATTTGGGGCAACCTGCTGGGAGTCTGGATTTATATGTCTGTGAATCAGTGATACTTTGATGACTACATTTGGCAATTGTTCCCTAGCATGAGGTTAAACCTTAGTGGTACCATAAATAAAAAAATGGAGTTGAACTGGGAAGTTACATATGTATGTATCTCTAATGAAAAAACTGTAACAGGAAAAAAATTACCAGAAAGACATTTGTCATCTGTTGTCTCACTGTTTATTAACTATAAATTACAGATGGCACTTTGAACATTTGGGATGCTGAAGAACAATAGTTACCTTTGGCAAAAGGGTTCCACAATAATAACAGAGTCAATTAGCTGGCAACATTCATTAATGAAGTGGAAAACTGACATGCCAAAAATACTGTGCAAGGCTGAGTATTATAGCAAAGTGAGTGCCATTTGAAAAGCTTAGCATTCTGGTGTTAATCAGATGTATCAAATGTTTATGTAAACAGACATAGACTTCAGATACATTTTGAATGCAGGAAGTAAAATTTGCTTGAGGAGTGTTTATAGAAAGCCTTGAAAAACAAAAGCTTGGAATTACATTAAAATCAGAGGGCCCAATTCGTCTTAAAAATAGCTTTGTTAGACATAATAAAGTTACAGTGATTTAAACAAGTATTTGTGACAGAAATATATAGCCTGTGTTACTGGATGTTATATTTTCCAGAGAACAAGACCCTGAACCGGTGAAACCTTTCCTACTGATCTCTATCACATAAGCATGTAAGCAGTTCCAGGCCCATATTGTATTGTTTAAGGGAAAGTAGATAGCAGAAACAAAGCTTTAAGCCAGCCCTTTTGCAGACTTAGTAGATCCAATCAGGACACCCAACAAACTGATTGTAGCCTCCATCTTTCCCAATTGATACCACAGTAATATAACCTACAGTGGCCCACAGAACATTCAGGGTCATTGTCCAACACAATGTCACAGGCTGTGGAACACTTCCCAAGGCCTACCAAATACTTAAGACATTAAAAATCTCAAAGGTCACAATTTCAGTGTGCCACAGGGAGGCAATGAGTATCTCCAATGCCCTCACAACAACAGGGCACTAAATAACACTAAACTAACATTCCCAGATCACCCTAATAAGCAAACCACACACAGGTTCCAGGGTGGGGGAAAAAGCCCCTGCAGATCTGAACTGAGAAAGAATTTTCCTCCTAACCTTCAACTGGTGACTGTAAGAATGGGAAGATAACAGAAATAGTCATCTGTTCACTGGGGTTCTCTCTATCAATGTGATGCTGCCAACAAAACACAATGAAAGTAAATAAAAAAGAAGGTGGGGAAATGGGCTGAGGCTTGCAGGCTTGCTGCTTATCAGTCTGGGCTGGCAGTGGCTACAGGACAACCCTCAGGGTTCACTGAACCATGCGTCACTAGGGCTTGTGGTGTTACTTGAAGCTGAAGCCTAACTGACTGCAAGGGTGGCTTTGTTAAAAGTGTGACAGCAATCACCAGGTCAGTATTTCTGCTGTGAGGCAAAGGCCATGTTTTATTACTCTGGGTCTACTTGGTGGTTTCCATGTTATCCCTGCTTGTCAGTGTGTGTATTTACTGAAAGTTACTAGGGCTTTATGAAGAAATAAAAAATTCTTCAAACTATTAAATAGTTTTTCACACAGAATGAATAATTTTTAACTTCAAAATACCTTGATTGATTCAGAAACTGCAGTTGCCCAAATGAGGTAATTTTGCAGTTAACATACAAATCTGCAAATTTTTGATATTTCATTTTAGGAAAAAAGAATCTATTTTGCTTCTAAAGAAATTAAGGGCATCAAGAATTTAGATTTAAGCCCACTGTATAATACATTGCATTTGGTTCACTGGTAAAAACCTTCTCAGTATTTGAATTCTTTAGTCTTAAAAATTAAACATTTTACATTTTCTCCATTTATTTAGCATCAGCTAAGATTCACAGATTTGTTATCCATGTACTTACCATATGTATTTCTGAAAACTGTGCAAGCAGTTTTGATAAATCAGAGCCAAAGCCCTATTAGCTGCCATTCAGCTAGCTTATCCAAACATTTGTTACCTTTCTACATATATGGCTGAAGAGGAAAGGATTAGCCTAGAAAAACGACTTTCATATGGGAATAAGACTTGCATATATCACTGGAAATCTGCTTACTAAAATGTTCATGCCAACATTTCACTTGTAGTTACACCACAGAACACTGCTTTTAAACTCGGAGAAAAGAGAAATGAGCGTTTCCAATAGAGCAAGACTGTGCTTGACCTAGAAGGGTGGTGAATCCATCAACTCTCTCAGAGGTGAAAATACTCCATGTTTAGCCCAATTAAATCTCAGGAGCCCCAGATCAAGACAGCACTTTAAGAACAAACTTCTCTATTTTCTGCAAAGTGCTTAGGTGTCTGTTCATTTCACTGACTTTACGCAAGAAGTAGGAAAGACCTCTTAAGCTGGCAAATCAGCTAGGACACACATTGGGAAACACACATTTTGTATGATAACTGTGATCCTGAAAACTTAGTCCAGCAAGAATGTTATTTATTTATTTAACATGAATTACCTAATATGTAGCAAACCAAGGTTTGATCCTATAGTTATTTCACATGGTACAGTTCTCATGGGAGACCAAGAGAATTCTGCTTGCATTAAGGTGGAAACTCAGCATGTATTTCACATTGCCTTTTTTTTCCAGACTCATGCTAAATGAAAGATTTTTAAATTTTATTTCCTCCGTGTCTCAGCAATTTCAAAGTGCACAGTTTTCTTACCATGACATTCTAAATATATCACTCATAAATTAATTTTAAAATTACTTATTTTTGGCTTTTTATTTACTAACTTCCTTGTCTTATGTAGCTACAGCTGCTGTCGTAGCATTTCAGTGTACGTGGGAGAACAACACACTGAATGAGCTGATGAAAAATTCCAAACAGATTAACTTAGAGTCATATTCATTAGGCCTATTTAGGCAGCTGAAATTATACAGCCCTGATGTCATACCAATGATGTCTGTCATCTACATCAAAAAAATATGTGGGACAGTAGTTTTTTTCCAAGAACATTTGATTGTGTTAATCTCCTCAGCACAGTCATATGAAATCATGACTTGCCTACTAAAGTTCTTATTAGCTCAGACTAATTACCGTCAAAGGAGATCATGCATTTCCTGAATGCATTGCCAAGCAAAGTTAAAAGAAGGACACATGAAATGCAGTGCATGGATGGATCTGTGTGTTTATCACAAGATAAAAATGTAAGTCTGTCAAGTTACAAACTCAAACAAATAATAGCAACCTAAATAGTTTCTGGCCTGAATCTCAGCAATGGATTTTAAAAAAAATTAAAATATAATTTATTCACCCTTTGTCTATTTTGGTTTTACAATATCTGCTAACTAGTCTTTGCTTCCTGGAAGATGGAAAGAAAAAAAAGTCACAATGAAAATCCAGAACGGGTCCTACTGATACTTATGTCTATAAGAAACATTATATATTTAAATTCTCCACCTCTGTTTGTTATTAGAACATCTTTAGTGGCAACCTGTTAATTACTGGCCATTGTACGAGGCTTCCTTTATTGACTATGTTCAGGCTTCACCTAAAGCATCCTGACTTGTGCTGTTTACTGTCTGTGGTGACATGAGAACAATGTATATTCTTCTAGAGTGATAAAGGTCTTAAATTTTTTCCTAATATGCTTTTCTTATTATGTTCTAACATTTTCTCTAATTCTGCAGTTTGAATATTTATAGCAGATGCTTGTTCTAAAGCACTGTTTTCACCTAGGAATCCCTTTTCTAAATTGACATCATGTCACACTGATTTGACAAATTCTGTTCCTAACCTCATGGGCATCATTTCAGTTTCTCCTCTAAGGAGAGGGGAGGTAACACTGCATTTACAGCCCTGTGTCTGGGAGCAGAATTAGCTGCAACATGTTTTTGTGAAATTTAGTGAATGAAAGAGGTTAATAGAGATCCCTCCCCATGTCCTCTTGATGCAGCTGGCAAGTATTCAAGAGTCTATACTAGTAATTGCAAAAGTCAGATTGGGAACAGGTATTTAAGACTCAACCCCTTGATTTTCACATGTGTGACCCCAGTGTGGCTCCCTCCTGTGTCAGGACAGCACATCCAGTTTCTCAGGGGCTTCAGGGGAAGTCTACCCAGGACCTGTAGCCAGAGAGGTTCGTCATCATTTTTATGGATTCAAAATGCCTCCTTGGGGCTACCAGGGCAATAGAAATGAGGTGAGAAGTCCACACAGATGTTCTTATCCATTGAAAAAGCTCATTCTGGCTTAAGTGGCAAGTAAGCAGCAGTGGTCCCTAGCAGCTGCCAGGAGCTGAAAAGGCACAGAAGAAAAGGAGCAGTTATCCCAGGACTGACCTATGCACACATTTTCATCGTCCAGCTCTGCAGAAGCATTTCTGAAGTAGCCCAGCCTGCATAACTCGCAGTGCTGACCTCTAGTGTTGTGCTTACAGCTCACGCAAATGACCGTATTGAGCAGCTCGATGTAACTGCACCGGTTGGAGTGCCCGAAGCATTCACAGTCTTTCAAGGAAGAACAGAAATGTATACAAAGTGTATACAGCAGCAGAGTCATAGCACATTACATGCTTAGTAAAAATGAACCATGAGCAGAAGTATGAATGAATGGCACATACATGTTAATCAATGTAACATGGACAGCAGCAGATGTTTATCTGCAATGGAAGTGGAGCTGGTTTCAGGCAGGTTAGCGTGACCCGACAACCATGGCATGATGTCGGAGGTTGGCTGTTGTTGGCAGACCTGATGGAACTGAAGCATTTGCAGTTGTAAACCTTTCAGGGTTACTGGAGGCTCAGTTTCCGCTGAGAGAAATGCACATATTTTTGCACATTTGAGATGAATATAAATCAAGACCCGGGAAAAACTTCCTCATATTAAAAATGTTAAATTCGGTGGACAAAATTGTCAAACTCCATTATGCTTAAATCCACAATTGTAAGTAAAATAAAAGCTTTTTTTTTTTTCTGACAGAAATGGTGAGTAGTCAAAAATGCTACTGAACTTGGGGTGCTATAACTGGTAGGCACCTTGAGAACCAGACTGTTTTATTTCAAGGCCAAACAAATCTCTAGTTTGACAATTTTGGCCAACACCTCCTAAAACAATTAACAGTGAAGAAAAGGAAGGAAGACAGTTACTGGGGAACTACATCCACTGTACTTCTGAGGTAAGCATTAACCGATTTTTGTATTCTGAGATGAAAAACAGTTGGGCCAGAAAAGATTATGAAAATTCTGAAATGTGTACTGACTAGAAAGCATGCTTACTGCAGCCATCTGAAATGAGGTTGGCACGACAGCCACTTTCAAAAAACCCCTTCATTAAATATAGAATGCTAGTGCCTTTTAGTCTTTAATCACAAGCAATGCTTGGCTTTATGCAGAATGAAGGAGAAATTAGAAATGTATCAATAACATTGTGGAAGACACAGCTCTGCTTTGTGTAGAACACTTGTGTAAGCCTGATCACTCAACTCTTGGGATTATGAGCCCAGAATGAATGCAGGAAAGGTTACTAGGATGATCAGAGAAGTTGGGTCTATTTAAAAAGTGAAGACTAGGAAAATTTGTCTTGTTTAGTCTAGGAAACTGATGATAGAAAATATCACCAGGCTATAAATACATCAAGGTGATAAGCCTCCTGCCATCCTAATGGACAACACTGGCACAAGAACAAATGGGTGTTAATTGGCTACTGAGAAATTTCAGCTGGAAATTAGGAGATGGTATCTAACCATTAGGACAGTGAGGTTCTCAAACACTTTCCATTTGTAGCAAAACAACACTGATGCATTACAGATGTAGTTTATTAAGTGGTGGAATAAATTACAGGATGTTTCCTGCAATAATGGAGCGCTGGATGCAGTGACTTGGAAGGGCTTCCAGGTCTTGAAGTTAACTTATCTTATAATTAGATAAAGCTGTAGCAGAGGGTGTAAAATGTTTCCGTACATGACAGAGGCCCAAGTCCCCTGTGCTGCCTTTCCTCTGGTATGCACCTGCTTGTGCTGGGGCACCTGATCATCCCACTGATGGGGGAGTAGGGCATCACATACAGTATTCGTGCCTGTCTGTATTTTTGTAGAGAAACAACAGTCCCAGTACATGTTTCTGAGTATGCTCTGCACTCCTAATACATGGATATTTCTTTGGCTTTTGTCTGATGTACTGGACCATAAATAGATTGCAACGTAAATAGATTACATTTTTTCTTAGACACTTAGCACAACATATGTTTCAATCTTGAGAGCTGCCTTTCTGCTGCCAGAAAACATTAATCCATTTTACATATACGCATTTACTTAACATCTATTTCTTGTTCTCTTCAATGTTATTCTACTAAACCAGTGTTTCTAATCTGATAATTTTGATGCCAGTAACGGCTGGAGTACAGGAAAACATTTGGTATATCAGTCTCAGTATGTTACCACTTGACACAATTGAGTAGGGAGGAAAAAAGTTAATGTTTGTTGTCTTTTGCAGCTGGCCAGTCTGATTCAGCATCTCAGCCAGCCACTCTGGAGCATTTCTCCCCAAGTATATCCATCTTGCTCAAGTGAAAACTGCCTGTGTGGAGCAGATGAGATCTAAAAGTGGAAACTAGCACTAGCAGACAGGAGTCACGGAAAACTGTTGTGATTGTGTTTATGTGTTTGATTTTTAAAGTAAGAAAGACTGACTAGTGATAAGCAATCTGATCTTTCTGAATCTTGGGTTCAGAAGCAAGGCTGTCTTAGTCTTTCTGTCTGATAAAGGACCTGTCTTCTGCTACCAACAGAGAATTTGTTTTGGTAAGATGATGCTGTATTGGTATGTTGGTCAGACTTGTTGCTAAACATTTTCATATTCCAGGTGAATTTAGAGGAAATAATTTGCTTATATACTATAAAAAAAAGCTGACTATGCTACATTATCTCTCGTATTTAAGGCAGCAGAAAGAAATTGAGAATATTCTGTGCATGAATGACTCCACTACTTCCACTCTGAAATTGCAATATGACCTCCAGTATTACTACTACTACACATAATTAGCAATTACAAAAGCACAAGAAACAAAGCTGCACATTAAGCAATTCACTCTGTAACAAGGCTTGCTCCAAGTTACGATTTGGAGTGAAGAAACATCTAATAATTATGAAGCACTTGGATGTACACACATGCTCCGAAACTTTCGCAGGACTGCCCAAGTTCATACGTGGATCATCAACATGAAAGGTAAACAATGAGACCAGTTCTTAAACTTGGTTGCATTTCTATGGGTATTGCTCTTTTGTAACAACTGTGCTGTGTGAAACAAAGCCTTTGTCTCAAAGTTAACTAATGCTAAGGTACAGGAATGCTCTAGGAGTCTTGGAAATGCTCCATGGTGTAGAATAAACTACAGTTAACTCAAAACCAGTCTAACATCTGATCAAACATTAGCAATGGCAAAAGGAGAAAAAAAAGAAATAGCAAGTAAGTACTAAATCTATTTTGTGATAATGTTTGCTTCCCCCCTGCCTCCCCACCATGTCAGTGCTATAATTTGTTGCTGTTGGCCTGGTCAGTGAATCATTTTTACATCCGTCTGTGCTTACAAAACTAAGCAATGTAAAAAGTCCTCCTATGATCAAAATGGAATTAGTTTCTCTACTGGCTACAGGAGGTGTTAACCTAAACCACTCAAACATAGCACATAGAATTGCATTCAGACCCATGCCAGCTGGGAAGCTGTCAGTGCTGTGTGGCCCTTCTAGCTTGTCATGTGGTTCTCCTTAACCACAAAGTTAGACCTGTCAGAAGCACAGCTTAGGGTCTTTAGGCACACAGCTCTGGCTAGGAGCCTAAGCACTTTCACGCACTGGCAAAGTCATGCACTCACTGAAAGAGATGGGGGAAAAGTATCAAAATCAGGCTGCAAATGGTTTACCAACCATTGTGAAATAACACAAGCTTCTTACAGTGTTAGAAAATGCTGCTTTCAGTTCTGAGTACCACATGTCAGAAAAGACACAGATAAGTTGAGTAACAGTAAGGAGTGAATGGTTCAGAAACTAAAATCTCAGAGGAGAGGTAATGACAGCTAGATAGGTTTGATGTGAAGGAAAAAGGGATTGCCATGTTAGATGTGATCATTGTTTTTGGATAATTCAGGAACTGTCAAATCCCTTGCAAACTCACAGAAGCATTGACTCTTGAGCCTCCCTGACTATTTTCCAATGCAATTATTTTATTGAAACAATCTTGATCCTGTTGCAGAAAGCATGATAAAATTACCCACTGAAGGAGGCTCATGAAGAGGTTGACAATCTAATTGTTTTGTTTCTATAAACTGAGAACTTTCCCCCCATTCTAATGCTATGCATTTACATCATTGAGATGACTTTGAGATACTGTTATTGTGGGGACAAGGTTCAGCTGAAGCTTCAGCTGCAACCATTAAAACATGAAATGTCATCACATGAAACAATGGGAAACACATGGAAGGGTAGCATCATTTCTAAACTAAGGTTGTATGAGACAGCTATCAGTGTCACTTTTTAATTAAAAGCACAAAGCATATTTCAAGAAAAGTGCATTCACAAATCAATAAATTATTTTTTCTTTTTCATTTTCCAGTCACTCCGTGTTCCTCCTCCATACACTAAGGCAAACAAAGGAGATTTCATTGTAACCTTAGAAATTACCTGCTTCATAACAAACAGTATGGCTCATTACCATGATCTCATCAAATGGGTCAAACTAAGTTCAAACATTTCTTAATAACCCTTTTCCTTGTTAATATGTATTTCATGAATAATGAGATATTCGCAATAGCTACAGAAAGACAAAACATCTTCATACATACTTTTTACAGATAAATTGATGGGGAAAAACAATGAAAAGATCTCAGGGTTCAGACTGTGAATGACAGATATGCAAATGAAACAGGTTGCCTGTAAGTCAGAGAGAATATTGGGATCCTTTATTGTGTCCATATAATTCCATTATTTTGATAAAACACTGGAACATCAGTTCAAAATGTAATGCCTGCACTCTGAATGTGCACACTTACAATAAAATGAAGACATAAGGCACACTTACAATGCATTACAAGACACAACAATGCATTACATTCCATGGCATTTACAGATATTTCTTGAGGACATGGACAATTGATGTTTTATGGATTGTTTGCCCTCAACTAATCTGCTTATGTTTCCTCTTTTACAATTTATGCATATTGCTGAGGAAAACAAGACTCTAGTAAACATTTGCTTTCGAAGCAAGGATCTGAATAGTCATATTCATACATTTAACTCCTTTAAAAATAAATGCCATGCTATTTGCCACCAACAACTGTCTAAGAAGCATATTTATTTTTCTGTGTATGGCTTATATTTGTGCAGCTTAATGCTTCTGTTGTATTCAATGAAGATGCCTCACCAGTAAACTAATGGATACACTTCACAGATATTCCAGATTCATACAGTGCAATGTTTTCACAACACAGAGCACTATGGGGGTCACTGTATGAATCCTAGAATTCCTACCTCTCTTGTGGTTTGCAACTTGAACAGAAGAAACGGTTGACATAGCTAATTTGGGAGCAACTGGATAGGTAATAAAATGAACAGCAAATTAGAAAAGGTATCATACAGGAAAAAAATCAAAATATTAAAATAAACATCTTTATTCTCTAACTTTTAAATTTAACAATGGTTCTTTTTTTGTAAGGAAAGGGTGAAAGTTAATGAAAATGAGTTATACACTACCAATTATTGAATCATTTGAGCTGCCATATCCAAGATCAAGAAGGGAATGTAATTCACATCCATGCACTTTGGCAGTTTTATGGTAGAGGTTATTTAGTGGTTTCTCCCAAACCATGACAAATGACTATATGGTAACCAGAGTAGCCTGAAAAGGGTTTTATTGAATTTGAATTATCATTTTATCTATTCTGGCCAAATAGTATAAACCTAAACCCCACAATAAATTAATTAGATATAGGCAGATTTCTGTAATCATTCTTTTCATACACTATCCTTAACTGAAATTTTAATCTACTAAATGTTAAACACTGTAACAATATGCTGCAAACACACAAAAGCTGAATAGAAATGCTTTGAAGTGTTTGTGTTTTGTGCTCCCTACCAAAACATCAAAACTAAATTTGCTTAAGCTCTTATTTTTGGGGAAGAAACACTGAATAATTCTATGCTGTTCAAGACGTATTTTGCAATGAAGTTAGGTCTTAGATCACACACAGTATAATTAAGCAATGAAATCCATTAGAAATGCTAAGTATAATTTAATTGGGAATGTTTTGATTTAAAATTCTTCTGAATAACACAGGATAATCCTTACAGAGAGCAGAGGAAAAGAGATCAATCTGGGTGGGCTTTTTTTTGTTTGTTTAAAAAACACATGCAAAAACTTGGAAAATACAACATGAGCTAAATGAAATTATTGGAATGCTAGGTATTACTTTATCAGGGATAGTTAGTTTTACATATATGTGAATAATCCAAACTAAAGTACATTGCTAATCCTTACAGAGAGCACAGATCAATTAATATTTTCTGTTTTGTTGCGCACATAGAAACTTGCACATATAACATGGTAGATTTCACATGCACATGCATATGTTTGATTTGGTGATTGTGATCCATAGATTTAATTACAGCCCTTCCAGCGCAATTCCCAACAGATTCCCAATACATCTCATTTGGTTTAGTGGCTATTTTCTAGATTGCCTTTTCACTAATTTTATTCTCCACCTCTACAGCACAGAAAGGACACCCTTTGAACATGATAGCAAGCCACAGGCTAGATTTCTGCAGGGACTTTTGGGGAAGGAAAGGGCAGTAAATAAGAACAAAAGGACATTATTTTTATAATGAGCAATCACTTTGAAATGTGAAATATAGCTGAATACTTCTTCAACTAACAAAGAATCTTAGTTTTATTGGTCATCTTAAAAAGTATTTTCATTTCTGTCAGTGCTCATCATCGTGCCACAGTCTGTGAGTAATTTTTCGTGTAGCACTCAAATTGTAGAAAACCATGGGTCTGTCCTGCAGAGAACTTGCTTGTATTGTGGATGGCATGAAAGCTGAGAATGCTTCTCAGCTCACTTGGGAAAACAAAGTGGAAACAAGACATTAAAAATGGGTTTGATGTAGACAATGACAACCTTTGTTCACTTAAAAATCTTAAAACTTACTCAAAATATAGATTGTGCTACCTAAACAAGTCCAAAATGATCTTGGGCTTTCTGTGTATCACAAATTTTAATCTGTGTTTCTACTATTCCCATACTTGCAGTAGCGTGCACAGTCTGAGTGTTGGAAGACTCCTTTTCAGGTAAGGTTTGTTTTATAGTTATTTTCTCACAGGATAGCATTACTTAGCACCAGAGCAAAATGAGTTGGATTATCATTGTTACTACTTTTGCTACCATGTGGGACTCATTGAGTGCAATTTCAGTACCTTTAGACTACTAGGAATTTTACAGCATCCTACCTTGGTTTGGTTTAGAAACCTCAAGGGAAGAAATATTCGGCCATATCCTATCAAACTTTGGAGGATCTGCATGCATCAGGAAAAATCAGGTTTTGTTATTTACATCTGTGATATTGTTCTAAACAGGCAAGCATATGGACAAAGACAGAGATTACACACAGCTATTACTGGACTAGTCTAAGTTGCACTAGAACAGAACATGACTCCACAGTGAACAAGAAAACAAGCAATTGATGATTCCCAAAACACCAAATGGACATAAAATACTGTGCATAACAATTTCTCTTCTGTGGCTTAAAATATAATTTTTCGTGACGAGAAGATATCCTAGGCCAATATATATGTCTCTAACACCAGGAACAAAACAGGAACATATTGTGTTAAATCTGCTCTGCAGAGATAAAACGACAGTATCAGACAAATATGGATTTCTTACCAAAGACACATATCTTACTGTAACATCCTGTTTCAGGGCCTTTTGAGTGAATTACATATCTGTTATCAGAAGAAATATATTTACCAGTAGAGTGGGCCTTTTCTTTCTCTCACACTTTGTGTGTTTCATCTATTTCCTATCACCTCTGCTGATATATTTTACAGCTTGATTTTTTTTTTGTCATAACGTTAAATGTCTAAATTCTTATAAGTTCTACAAAATGTGTTACTTGCATGAAGCACTTTGTGTGAGCAAAAGAATTAGCTGTGTCTC
The DNA here is from genome assembly GCA_013397815.1 of Aleadryas rufinucha. Taxonomy (NCBI): domain Eukaryota; kingdom Metazoa; phylum Chordata; class Aves; order Passeriformes; genus Aleadryas; species Aleadryas rufinucha. The sequence continues at coordinate 323,590 of VZTH01006498.1, read as the reverse complement.
TTTAGAGCTTTATCTCCTTTGATTAATGAGTTATGGGGCTGGGGAAGTGGGGAGTGACAACCCTTAGCAGAATGGTGCTGGGTGTTGGAGCTGAAAGTGAAGGGGATGGGGTTATAGGGAAGGAAAGAAAACTTTTTTCTGCGTTTCCATCTGCCTAGCTTTGAACATTAGATTTGGACCATGTTTTTATCATCTTCTCTGAGTACTGCAGTGGTTGTGTCTTGTCTGAACCAAACAGAAAGGGTCACACTGCCTTTTCTTGGCATCAACATCAGCCTGCACTGTGGTGATGTTAGTGGAGAGAGAGAGCTATTCCTTCACTTCTGTTTATGAGGAATTCAGCTGGCTAGTGAGTAGATTGCAATTGTCATAACCTGGTTGGCATCAAGGGGCTAGGCCTGTATGTCTTTATCAAGACGGGGTATTTCACTGTTACATCCATCTTAGTGGAAAACCTGTGGGGGAACTATGACAAAAGGACTGGGGCTTCAAACATCTGACATGGAAGAAGGACATCCCAAAGCATCTTCTGACCTATTTGTCAAGGGCAAAAAGAAATTGTCTGGGTGGGGCTTTCTGTCCCTGAAGTCCTCCCACACAGAGAACAATTAAAGGAAAGGATGGGGACCTGCACTGTGCCATTTACTGTTAGGCAGCCTTCTGCAAGTGAATGGGTCAAGTTGTAATACAATCACATAATTACAGAAGATTCTTGCATTTTTGTGCTTTTTCCTTATCAATCAAGAAAACAGAAGAAAAGAAAACTGAGTCAGTTTGGTAGATTGTCAGTCTATGTATTGACTAACATTAAACTGCCTCTACAGGTCAGATCCACCAATTCCCACACATAGGAAGTGCAAATGCCCCAGCTGTACCCAGTGAGGTGGTGGGGTAACCCTCACCCCCTCCACTGACAGACTGCTACCATGCACCTGAGAGACCAGCTTCCTCCTCAGACACTCACTGACAAGCTGCTTGCACAATTAATTCCCTGTTAAAATTTTGGTAGCTTTAGGAGCACTTAAGACTTGACCTAAACATTTTAAAGTGACTGGAAATTAGACATAACATAAAAATCAGTAGGTAAAAAAGGAAAAGCAATTGTTATGGACTATGTTGTCCTGCTATCCCCTGAGCCTATTTTTTCTTTTAGCCATTGTGCAGCATCAGAGTTGCTGCAGAAAACTGGTCACATTTCGGACTGGAGCTCCCAATATCCTACTTGTGTTGTTGAATACTGTGTGGCACACCTGCTACAAAAATTCACATATATACTGGTCTTCAACCGAAAAGGCCTAGGTATTACCAGAGGTAAAATTAAAAGTGTCAAATAACTTTGTAATGCCTTAGGACTAACCCTCTGGAATCTGTGATTTAATAAACTGTAGGTCCTATCTAGTAAATCAGACACTTTACATAATCAAACTGATATAATCAGTAATATTTAATATATAATTTATCCTGATTATCACTTCTCTTAAGTAATCTCATATCCAAGTAAAATCACTCCTTGTAAGGCAGAAAAAAAATTTTACATATTTCTTAGAGATTCTATAAATGCTGTAGATCTGTGCTTGTTTTAACAAACTTACTTAAAATGGAGGTTGTGACTTACTGCAAAATAATTAAAAATTCCCTGATCCTTTAAATTAGATAACACTGAACTCAGTTTCTCAATAGGCACCCAAAACAATAAAGAGCATATTTACAGTGCCTGGAGAATACCATTTAAGTATTATTACTAGTGATTATTACTGATTATTACTGATAATTATAACCATCTTAGAAGGGACTTCTGGAAGTCATTTATTTCCACAGTTTGCTCATGGCAGGGTCAACTTTAAAGTTAGATGAGGTTGTTGAGGGTCATATCCAGCTGAGACCTGCTGCTGCTTGGTAATGTGGTTAATGCTCCTGAGACTTAATGCTTCTCTTATGTGCTTTTTTCAATCTTTGCTAAAGAAGATATCTTTTTATTATATCCTTTATTCATGGCCTGTATTTCCATCAAGATTGCAAGTGTCTTGATAAAGGTCTTTCTTCAAATCTTTGAATTTTTTTTTAATGGAGATGACTTTAAATGCTTTATCTGAAAAGGTAGATGAGATGTCCAAGTCAAAGAAAGTTGGCTGTCATTCCCACATGTATATTGGAGCAGATGAGTCATCCTTTGAACAGGCACTGGGAAGATTCATTTAGCAGCTAGTTATTCTTTCACAGCAGCCTGTGAAAATATTTCTAGTCCTTGGTGATTACCACCAAGGGTTTTATTTATAGAGAAGTTGACTAGATAAACCAATCTTTTCCAGAACAGTTCCATGTCTGGAAACTGAATTTTGTAATTAGAGTCATTATTTGCCAGAATAATAAATGACTCTTGGTGTAGGTATTCTATAAGATATGCTATTTCGAACTACTGTAATATATTCCATGACAGTTATTCTGGGCAAACAAGGCTAAGAAATGTGAAAGAGAGTTTCTAAATGTATGTTTGAGTGTTATTATTTAAAAGTGAAGCTACTGTAGGCATCTTTAACAGTGGAGGTATGCAAGCTGTGTGACTGAGCAGAAAATCAGATATGACATTTTAAATTTGCATTGGCTATTTTTGCATTTTTAGTTACTATTGTTCCAAAGCCAATTATATGTAGAAAGTAACTATTGGAAAAAATCTTACTTTCATGAAGTAAGGAAAAAACTTACTGCATAATATTTATTAGATGTATGAAAATTTCCTTTTTCTCCTCCCAGTCTTTTTTTCCCCCCCTTACTTCTGATATTAAACTAAGAAAATCTGTCTCAAATATTCACTGGAAGTACAGTCTGCACCATGGGCGACATCATGGTTTCAAACTGGGGAAATAAAGGAAATGAATGAGTAGTTTCAGCCTAATTCCAACCAGACAGCTGCACATGAAAAAAACCTGTCACGATCTTGGCAGAAATTAATTGGCATTTTGTTGGTTTCTCACTCCAAACAAGTACTGAGCTGGCAGTAAAATTAAAATGTATTCCCAGTGAGAGGGGCTATCCCTCCTCAGGGATGAGAGCAGAGGTGATGGAGAGCCGGAATTCTCCGCTGCTGCCTGGGCACCTGCGCTCTGCAGCCAACAGTGCCTCATCGTCTCCTCAAGTGATTCTGCTGGCCCAGCCCACAAACAAAGCATCTGCTCAAAATTACTACTCATAAATCTGTAAGTCTTAAATAATGCTCACTAGTGGCAGACAGAGAGCACTTGTGTTGGCAACTATCATTATTAATTTAATTTTTAATAACAATAAGGAACCCTAGTGAGATATGCTGATTAAGATGTTTTCTAACTTCTTTCCATTTAAAACAAAAAAAAAAATTAAAAATGTATCAGTATAAACTTAATTATTCAGTAGAACTTCATGTCTTTAGCCATAGAAACCTGGTCTTGCCTCTGCCTATTTTAAACCATAAATAGGCAGCAGTAAATATCTGTTCTAAATTATAGATGTCTGCTGAGGACAGTGGAGTTATGACAGTTTTTTGAGGTGCTAATATTGGACAAAAAAATAGGATTACTGAAAAATAATGCTCACTGAAATCACTGGCAGATTGAGTAGCTACTGGAGTAATGGAGTGTGTTTATATCAGATTGTACTCCACCACTTCTTGCAAGCATCATGATATCGTTGTTACAGCATTTCTATCTCCTTTAGTCTTTTTGAAGTTATGATAATCTACCTCACATAAAATTTGCATTTTAGCACTTTCATTAAACTGCAAAATCTAAATCACGGAGAGAAATGCTGATTTTTTTTTTTATCAACCCTTTATTTTATTAAGTTAAAAAAAATAGTTGGCCAATATTAGGCAGTCTTTCTTGGAGCAATGTAGGAAGTTTCATACCTGTTCCTTTGAAGAAAGGAGAATTCTGCATAAATGTGAAGATGGGGTTGTTTTATGGTAGCTCCTCAGCCATAATAACTTTTATAACTGTTGGAAGAATTTAAATGCAATTAGTCCTTTATGTGTCCACTTGTTGTTGTTGTAGAGTAAAAAAGAAAGCGATCTTTTTAGAGGCTTAAAAAGATAACCCAATGATCCATCTCTGTAAACTTTCAGATATCAGAAAAAAAAATTTTTTGATTCTCAAAATAGTGAGGGCTGAGGGAATTCTTCAGTTCTGAGTATTTCCACTGAAATGTTTGTAGAAGTGCACAATGAATTCATGTATTTTTGGAATGAAACATTTTCATGAGAATGAGGTACATTCTCATGAAAAAAAAAGAATTACTTTGTTGATAGTTGGCAGGGGTTGTGTTCTTTTTTATTTAGACTTGTTCTGCTTTTTCCTATAAAAATGCTGAAATTGGCTGATTGCCTGGAATTATTGTACAGTAATTCACAACTGATGAACAGTGAATCAAGATCTTTTTTTTTTAAATCACTATGTTGATTTGGAAACCTCATTCTTTGCTTAACTCCGTGAAATAAACTGATTACATGTCTAAGGAACAGAAAGAAAAAGGTGAGAGGGTAACATAGAAATGCATTTTTTCCTGGCAATTTCTCCCCAAGCTTTATAGATAATTAGATTTTAAAATATCTTTTTGGATCATATCTACTCTTTATAAACTTCCTTGAGTAACTGAGCTCAACGTGCATATTGCAAGTGCCATGTGTTTTGCATGGGTACCGTGGTACATATTGAAATGTTGATATCTTATTTTCTAGAGTATCCTATCACTTGATTATTTATTAATGGTTAAAAGAAAGACAACTGTGAACTGAGTAATTTTCCATATATTACAGCAAATCAAAAAGCACTGAAAATGCTATTTGATTGATAGGCTGATTTAAACTAACTCAAGATAATGACAGTAAACTGGAAAGAGGAAAGAAAAACAACTCTAAACTGTTGGTGGCCATGTCTATGAGACTGCTGAGCACAGCTCTTCTTATCTGTTAAAATTGGTGGATCTAGAAAAAACAAAACTGAAACAAATACTCCCCCAAATCCCATCCCAACGACCTCTCAGTGCTCCCTGGGGCAGCACTGGTGATTTCTGACCCTGCCCTCAAAATCACTGCAAAGAGGCGGTTTCTGCTCAGTGCTGGGCTCAGTTCTGCTTCCTCACCTTCAGGGGTCACATCCCAGCTGTACAGAAGAAAACTGGCTTTGTTGTGAATCCTACCAGGTGAAACTACCCGGAATGGATTTATTTGGAATGTCAATTTCTTTCAGATCCAGTGTCCAAATGAGCACATCATACCACAAAGGCTGTTTGTATTTTCTTTCAGGTCAGTAATCTTTTAATATAATGGAAAATCTAATTTTTAAAGCAAATGATTCCAAGTGCTTCAAAGTATTAAAGGAGGGAAAACAAATACTGGCTTGATAATATAATCAGTTATCTAGATAAGGTGATTGCCTTAGACTGGAAGCCTGATTAACAATATTATTTATTAAAAGGTCAGATTTGAATAAATTAAATTGAAATGAGAACATTTTGCTAATATGTCCAAAATAATAGATACAGTCTGAAGACAATATTTAAATGCTTTAAGGAGATAAATATCTTAGTGGTCTCTCAACAGTACAGCTTTCTTTAAAACTTGACCTCAAATAATAATAGAAAATGCATGTGTATACCTTGTTATGCATGTGTATACCTTGCTGACATGTGTTGGGTATATACTCTAGTCCAGAGCTTGACATGGTAATGGCTTTGATCACATGATTGAAGATTTAATGAGAGAACTTCTTGGTTACTGCAAGAGGGCACAATCAGGTCCAAAATACTTTGTGTTGTTATTAAAAAAGAAAAAAAAAATCCACTAGTATTTGCTCTCACTACCTTTTAAGATATATATTTAACACATTAAAATTTCATGACAAATATGAAAAACAAATAAAGCTACACTCATCCAGACACTATTTTAGTTCCAGAAGAATACCTACTAGACTTTTCAAGGTCAAGAAAACAATAAAATAAGAAAGTGCCCATTCAGTCTTTTTTTTTTTTTTTACTTCTGTGTCTTATATTCATTATCATAAAAAAAAGGTCTCTAAATTTAAAATTGGCTATAAGGAAGAACAAAAACATAGAGAACAAAGCAGAAAATACCGTTTGATTATTGTGATTGCATCTTGCACTTGGGTGCACGGTCTGTCTCTAAACTCTGACTCATCTGCCAGCAGCAGGCTTTAAGGTGATAATCACCCACACAGAGCTATTTGCACATCACATCTATCCTATCCTCTATCTAATTATACCCTTTATAACAAACTGTTTAGCATAATTAGTGGAGTTATGCTTTACAGGAAAAAAGATAGAAGCAATAGTTTAGAAGATTCAACTTTTTGAAGGCATACATATAAAGATTAGTAATGTCGGTATTTGGTCACAATAATGAACATTCTGATGGACTGGTCTATGTAAAATTGTACATCATTATTTTAGCAAGTAAAATAATGTAATTTTCAGAATATTTACATATTGTATGTAAGCATTGCTTAAAATTATGAAATGGTTTTGGGACTCATTAATTGCTAACACCTTTACCAGTATTTTTTCAGACATGGCTGAAAAATGCTGAAAGGACCAGCATTGTAATCAAGAATGCTGGAAATGGCCAGAAAACCTATTATTCAGCTGATAGACACCAGCAGGTACAAATGACCTTAATGGGAAAGCTCTGGGTTTTGTTTGTTTTGTTTTCTTCTAGATGATCAGAAAGGATGTTTACTAATGACCACTCTTTCTTTGTGTTCAAATTTTAGTGCTGCTTTAATACGAAATCCTTTGAGGTAAAAAAGGAAAATAGAGAATAATACATATATGTGCACACAGGTAAATATATTTTATTTTTCTTTGCTGGCTTGCATTGCAGTCTTAAAAAATTGTTAAATGAACATTGCTTGAGGTGGCATCTTCTTTGCATGCTGGAAGTTTAGTTTTTCTAACCCCCCTGGCCCAACCCCATCCTCCTTATAAACTAGAAAGAGCTGGGAGCACACAAAAGCCAATACCCCCCTGTAGGTGTTTGCTGCCAGGCAAAATGAAACCCAAACTGTATCTCCCAAGAGTAACTTCCTGTCCCCAGATGGGAAAAAACTCTGCTGATATGAAAACAAATACTGCATTAGCATAGACAAAACAAAAATCATGCAGAATCCATTAAAGCAGCCACAACTAATTAATCTTGTTTGGTTTTGTGTGTTAATTGGACTTCTGTTAAATTCTCTTTGAGAACAGGATAAATTTATGGATTCTATCCTTGTTTAACAAAAATTCTGCTATTCCTGTGTTATAGGAAAGATGTTCAGAATATTGAGCAAGTAGAGTTATTTCCTCCCTGAGCTATTTAAGAAAAAACACATCGAAAAAACAAGCAGAGTATCAGTATTTACTTGTGCTCATGAAGAGATGCTCATACTTCACCCTTTTCAGGTAGGCAAAGAAATTTGTTGAATTCTACCACATATTGTTCCAAGACATTTACAGCAGAATAAAGATAAAACGTAGATTTGCAGAAACTCTTGTATTTCCTAAGAATATTAAACAGAATTTTCTCCATTTGTAATAAATAAACTGTACTAATCACCCCTGTGTAAAATACAAAGAGGTCAACAATGCATCCTTTCAGCTCACCATTGTTCAAAAGGTATTTGAGTTTCCCTATTAAGTTTTCAAAGGCCAACATCTGCTGATGCTCAGAAATGGTAGATGTGGTGACGAAGGCTGTATGGAGTGTGAAGTGAAAACACAACCATATAGACCATGCAACACACTACTAAGAAACTATAGCACAATCAAACTCCAAAGAGCTATTTCCCATTCATCCCATTTCTGTTATTAATGGAAGGAATATTTCTGAGAATGGTGACATAAACTTATTCTCTTTCATTTAGTTAATTTTTTTTGTTATGAAATATATGTATAAACACAAAGTTTTTAAAATAGCATATCACTAAGAATCTGCAGTTGTACAAATACCAGAGGAGACACTAGAGTGGGCAAATGCCATTATTAAGATTGAAGGTTTTCATTTGCACATTATTGTCATTGATGCTGTCTTGCTATTTAAAGCAGAAAACAGATGCTGTGGCATTCAGCTGCTAACACTGCTCTCACTTGCAAGGGAGATAGTTTTGATGGCATTTAACTTGGCTGTCTAGAGCTTAACAAATCAGTGCTATTCATGAGCTTAAGTAAACTGAGTTGATTATAAATTGATAGTCCTGACCCTGCATCATAAGAAGTGAGACAGTTTTACCCAAATTATTAAAAACTTTTCAGTTGGTATCGGGTATGGCAAATTGCATTTAACAACTGTGGTATTTTATAACTGTGATAGTCCTGCATTATGCAAGTTGTGTCTAAAGTATCAGCAAAGCTGAGGCTGTGGGGAATATTCTTTCTGAGCTGCAGCAGGATCCCATTTCTCTCTTCCTGCTTTACTGGCAATTAACTAACGTGCCATGACTGTGTGCCCTCCTCAGCTGTGGAGCCCGGCCGAGGCTCACAGATGAGCTGCTGTGCCCTTAGTCTCTTCATGTGTTTTGTTTAAGTAATCATCTGTTTCATTGATATAGTAGTTCTTTACAAAATGGTGTCATGGTTTTGTTACAGCTTAAGAGTAGTATTTTGGTCCTTTAATTGCATACAGGAAAGCATTTTTCTGTGAAGGAACACAATTCAATTTATTTTGTAGAGTAAAGCCGAGTTCAAAGCCCACTGGAGTTAATGCAGATTCCAGCAGATACGCTGCATTTGCTAACCTACTTCACAGAAATGAAAGCTATTCCATTTATAAACTTTTCCATTTGCTCTTTGAATTTTTACACACGTATACATACATGAAAATTATTGGTCCTATACTTCTGTTATTAGCAAACACTTTTTTTCAAGATGCTCAACAAATATTTTCTCTGCCAACAGCGTCTTAATTCTTTGTGTTGCACTCAGTTTGATAGGACTCAGTGCTCATCTGCTGATAAGAATCGATCGGAAAATCTGGGGCTGAAGGCAGATGTAAGGAGTGACATTCTCTCCCACCACGCAATAACAGTTCCATGTCAATGCCAGAGAGGAAGGCCAATACACAGCCCCTGCACCACAGGGCATGCGGTCAGAGGAACATTATCTACACCAGAAAGGGATGTTGGGAAATCAGCTCCATGAAGCTGAATGACAATGCAAAACAATACTGGTTTTATTACTTACTACCAATACTGGAAATACTGGGTATACCTGTAGAGAAAGAAAACACAAAGAAGTGTAGTTAGCTGTTTGCTGTCGTTGGCTGAGCTATTAAATCTAAGGTTCTGAAAACATTTTCAGAATATTTTATCAATACATAGTTAAACTCAAGCATCTGCCATTACATGCCCAGTCCTTTATAAATGCAGAGTCTTTAGATTTTTCAGTATGGGGCTGCAGGGACCACTAAAATGCATTGACAGATGGGATCTATACCAGCTCTCTGAACTTCATGAATTTGTTTAGAACAGTTTTGTATTTCAACTAACCAGCCATTAGGTTTAATGCTCTAGATAAAAATATCAGTCATGCATGCATTATGCAGATCTAGGAGAGTAATTTAACCAAGAGATAGATGCATTGCTAACTGCTTTGGCCAGCTGCTTAAATCAGTTGGTACCTTCTGTTGCATTAATTGTATATAGCTATTTTTCCCTCTTTTACCTGACAGTTATCTAAATTAAGCTATGTAAAAGAAATGTAATTGAGTGAAACAATCTAATGCACTAGGTTGGCCTTATTGATTAAGCCTCTCATTGATTTTTTTTTTCCCTGTGTTCATTTCAATTCCTCAACTGAATTAATGCAAGGAAACCATTCCAAAGGCAGGTGAGATTTACCATAAGTGGTGGGGCTGTAGAGGAGTAAAACCCCTTTACTGGATAAGCACTGTGGGATCTCATGTTATATAATGCAATCCCAAGAACTAGCTTCTTGTCAGGTCTGCCCTGAAATCTAGGCTTTGTGTGTAGCACAAAACCATGGATATGAAATCTTTCCTTAAATTTTCTTAAGATTAAATGCCATTGTTAATGGCACTATGGCTCATCACTTGGGTTAGTCAGAAACTGCAGATCAGTACTGAAATCCTGGATATTTGCATCCTCTTCCTGAAATACAGCTTGCCTTTTTTAAGTTTTATTGACTTTTGTGGCATGCATTTTGTTGCAGAAATCTGTCTGTTTCTGCATTAAACATCTGCTACCCTTTTTTCAACATCTATCTTGAAGTTCTCCCTTACTCAGAGATGGCATGGACCTCACTCTGCAATTAAATAAACTGGAGCAAAGGAATGTCTTGAGAATTAATGATATTCAATGTAAGCAAGGTTGCAGAGTCAAGCTGGGAACACTCCTAACTCATGGCATGGTTAAGACAATGCTGAAGTAACAGAGTTTGCAGAATGGGGACCGAACCCAGATTTGTTCTGTTTCACCACATCAGTCCTGGGGCACATGTCAGAATTGCAGCTCTCTGGTTTCATATCCTATGGCCCTGTGGCCTGGCAGAGCACCATAGACAGCACTTGCTGCTCACCCGGGCCCACGCTCAGATGGTGTTTGCAAACTTAATTATTTCTACTTCTGCTGAGATCAACGTGTATTTTCTGAAATTTTAGCACCACGAGGTATCAAAAGCTAAATGCAAATATCATCATAACAGAACAATGCGGTCATAGTTCTAATAGTAACAAAAACTGCTTTTTTTAGTTAGGATAATTAAAGAAAACTTCTATCCCTTTGTTTTAAATGTCAAAAAGAAAATCAATTTTCAAATAATTTTCCCTGAAGTTTCAATAGGAGCTTGTTTAATTTTTTGCAAGTCATTGTAGCTCGTTTAAATTAGCAGGATTACTTTTCCTTTATACACTCATGGAACCTACACAAATATTAGATTAAAGACAAAAACTGTGTTCTAACACTCACACTTGCACTGCGAAATGGTATTTGTATTTCTTCTGGGTATACTCCCCCGCCTCAAACCTCTCTGTCTCCTACAGACACATACAAATATCCTTTCCTTTCTCTCCTGAACAGATTGTAGCAAAGGAAGAGGTTTTCCTGCAAGTCTGCTCTCCTCATATTATTGTACTTAAAAATTTTCAATGAATTCACAGTGATAAATGCTTCCTGGGCAGAGAATAATGAACACAAGATGCCTGATAGCCTGAGGGCTTTGTATTAACCTTGCAAAGATATTTTCAGGTTCTATTTCAAAAGCTGTTTTGCTATTTCTGTACAGAGTTTCTTAGTTAGTGTGGTCTTCTGTAACCAGACTGATTTTTGTACTACCAGGTATCCCTGTGTGAGGTGACTGGCCTTGATAGTGCACTATTTTATGCCCTTCTTACTAAAGAGAGTGAGAATGACACTTCTGAGTTTGTCTGGAAAGGAGCTGGTTATGTAGGGCCATGAAGCAGGATCTATTAACACTCTGCGAAAACCACACATATGATGGGGAAATTATTCTTAGAAGGAGTGTTTGTGTGAGATCTGGAGTTACATATTGAGGCTAGCTCTTGAATTCAGCTGAGCTGTATTTGGTGCAAGTCCTTAGGTAACGAGGCACAGGAGGAGTGATTCTGCTCTCCCTCTCTGTCGGTGAGGAGGCAGGCGAGGGCCTGAGTGCACGGCTCTGCATGTGCCACCACTGCTGGGGACAACCACAGGCTGTGGGGTCACCCCCCTGCTGCTGGGGACAACCACAGGCTGCAGGGTCACCCCACCACTGCTGGGGACAACCACAGGCTGTGGGGTCACCCCACCACTGCTGGGGACAACCACAGGCTGCGGGGTCACCCCACCACTGCTGGGGACAACCACAGGCTGTGGGGTCACCCCACCACTGCTGGGAGCAACCACAGGCTGTGGGGTCATCCCACCACTGCTGGTGGGGTGAAGCTGGCATGAAGCATGAAGCTTGGCATGAAGCTGGTCTGTTACATGGCACGGGTTGTTTCCAGGCAGGCTTGTACTGAAAGCTGTGAGTACTTTGCAGCAGTGAAGTGATGGGGACAGGTTAGAGAGATGAAGGATCAGGCCCATTACCTCCTTTGATGGGCAATTCTACTGAGCAAGGTACAGAGTAAATAAACCCAAAGGGATTGAATTTACAGATATTCAGTTGTTAAACCAAAGCAATGTTCAGCCTAAATTATGTTCCAGTTGAAATCACTGGGATGGTTATTAATGGTAATAGATTTATAGTGAGGGGACATTGAGTAAAGCATGCAAAGAAAGTTCAGAGGTAGGTACTGCCCCTGAAATGGCAAACATTGCAGGAGAAAGTCACTAATACTATTTATTATTTTTGACTTGACTTGAGGGTGGTGGTTTGGTATATTACATGTTCACTGTGAGTGCATCTAAATATATATGCATTACTTGAGAGGAAAAAAATCTGGTGTTTTCCTTTCATATGATCTTCTGCATCTGCCCTGTAATTTTCTCATTTCCCCTGCTTCCAGAAATGGGTTGCTTTAGCTCTTAGCTGCCATGGAGCTGGCTATTGAGACGTAAGAAAAAAGCAAATCAGATGCTAGAAAAGAAAGCAAGTTTTTGATTTTGTCTGTAGTTTGTGTCAGTGTGAAATCTGTAACACAAAGGAAATGGATCAAGCTTTCGGTGAGAAGGACCACACTGCTGCTTCCAGTCTCAGGGCAGGTCATACCCTGCTGACCCTCTTAGCACCTCCATTGTCTATGCCCTCATGTGCTTCTGGCAGGACTCTTAAACAGGAACAAAATACAGAGTTTTTCATAGCAGTCAGATCGGGGATGTTAATGCCTCATCTGATCTTTTGCTAGAATATCTGTCCTGTAGCATGACAGCACTCCCTGCAGTGAGTCTTTCTTCCCTTTGCAGCTCTTCCATTGAGATATGATTGCAGTATCAGATGCTCAGCATCAATTTCAGAACTTCTGAATCCTCTAGCAATTTAAAGCCCTGAGAAGCTCGATGATACTGGTGCCTTGTAATCCCTCAAAGGGACTGATCATTATGTTCATAGGAGTAAACTTCTCATGTATTGTTAAACCTGTATTCAGACAAAGGACTACACACAGAGAAAGAAAATTCTTTGGAAATTTCATGTGTTTCATTGCAAGAGCCCCAGAACTCCTGCTACTGTTAATTTTGCAGCTATTTCTCTGTAAAGATTGAAAATTTTTCAATTCATAGAAAAAGAACTGCTTTGATGAAGTTTGTTATCCCTGACTTCTGCTTTCCCAAATGATATCACCAGAAAAAAATGGGACAGAAGAGATATTGTTTTATTGGGTAACATCTTTTAAAATTTGGACTTTTTAGTGAGTTTTATTATGTTTTAGTGAGTCCAAACCAGTATTGAAAACTCTGTCTAGGAAACACCCAGTGAGATCAAAGGATTTTTTTTTTCATGTAATCATAACTTATTGATAGAATATTAGAAACTTTGAAAAGCCTGAAACTCAGACCATTTTTAGCACTTTGAATATCTTAAAACAGACACTTTGCCTTCCCATGCTGCTGTTTCTCAAGGACCAGAAGTCTCTTTCATTTCACCTCTTCACTGTATATGGCAAAAATAGAGTCGTTTGAAACCAGTGACGTATGGAAGCAATTCATTTCCCAGCAACAGATGTCACCATAGCCAGCACAAACAACCAGCTCAGCAGGGTCATGCCAGAGGGTAGAGTGCTGAAGGATAATTTTTCAAGCCCTATTTAAAAAAAATACAGCATGTTATTTATAGTGCATTGTTTTTAGGTAGGTACCTGCAATGTTTTGCTGGCTACTGCACTGGATACCCAGTTGAAGGAAAATGAGTTTATCACTTGCAGATTTTTGCAGTTGTTTCTGACACTCCTGTTTATCTAAATGCTCCTGATACACTGTAGTTTTGCCCTCACCACTAGGTTTCCCAGCCTTTTGTGTGACGTGTTCCTGTGGCTTTATACCTCCTGTAAGCTTCATGGGCTAAGATTAATATGTAATATAAAATAGGAGCAATATGAAGCTTTGCTGTTTTCTAACTTATAATTGATTCATATCTTTCATTTTCTCTTTGAAATACATTGTCAAAAGCATCAATATTTTATAACTTCAATGTAAGTGTCTTATTCCTCCAAATTGAGTCATGAAGAAGGCACTGGAAAACTCCTTCCAGTTGCTTGGGAGAATGGGCCCTTAGAAAATGGGACACTCTCTACTTTATGAGTCTGCTTTGACTGGAAAGCAGGATGTGTGATCCTTTCAGTTAGAGGGATGCTTGTTACTTGGATTCCTGACTAGAAAGCACAACTTCCTGGCCAACTTCATTTATGCTGGTCCTTCACAATGGTTTTGTGTCAGCAAATATTTATGGGGAAAACTGAGTACCGATGAGATTAACCAGTGCTGTTCTGGAGGTGCCATAAGTTCTGCCAGAAACTGTTTCTGTGGCAGCTGTGCTGCATGGATACCTTGTAAGTCTTTTCCCATTCTGGGAGGTTTAAGGCTGTGCTGCTGAGACAGAAGCTGCATGGTGGGAGGGGGGCCCACTGCAGAAGAAATTCAGTAAACTGACTGAGACTGTCTGCCTGACTTGACTGAAAAGAGCCACCAATGTTTCCCATGTCCTGGTCAAGCCTTTGTTTCATGTTGAACTATGAATTAGGAAATCCTGCAACAGCTGGGAGGGGTTTTGCTGAGTGTCGGGCACTTTTGATACGGGTTATTGGTTGTAAAGGGACTGACACGAAGTGAGTGGGCTTTGATCCGTGGCAGCTCAGTGCAGACTGGGACAGCTCTGTCTGATGGAGCAAAGAACATAAGTGCCAAAGATGATCTAAACAACGGGAGGAAGAAAAGGGCTGGTGCTGTCAGACATATACAACTACTGAGGAGAAAAGCTATCCTGTAACACCAAGTAGAGAGAAATTCAATAAATTCACTTTGTGTGTCAAAACATATTGCAGAAAAAACTATCTACAGAATGTGGCAGCACAAGGGAATGAATGTAATCACAAAATAGTCAATAAGATACAGTGGAAATATAAAATAAATGCTGTGTGGAGACAAATGGAGAAATATTGTTAGTGCCAGTAAACAACAGAGTACTTGCTGTCTTTCACAGGCAAAGCAGGGAAAAATGTTTTGCATTCTCCTGAAAAACTCATGATGACTTAAAATGAGAAGGATAAAGAAAACAGCTTTGTATAAAGGTTTCCACGATGACTACAGAATAATCTGGAATGGTCTTCTGTTTCATGAGCTGTAGCTTGGAAAGTTATGAGGAAGTCTTACTGGCCACAAAAAATGGCAGAAACAGAGCAATGGAAATAACAGAAGTTCCAGCTGGGAAAGATTTGGAAATAGATATTAAACTTCTTGTTGAATCTGAACAAATTTCACAAATTTAGAGAATCACAAGGAAGAGTATCTTTTATTTTGTGAAAAGAAGAAGAAAAAAATTCTGAGTGTTTCATTTATACAACTGTTTTTAACTGTATCTTATTTAAGCATATTCATGTAAACTTCAAATATATTTAAATTTTAAAATAATTTTGTCTTAGATGAAAAAGATGGTCTTCGAAAATTGGAGGAAGGAGAAGTATCAAAGGGACGCTGTATTACTGGATTATACAAAGTGCCCCCAGGGAACTGAAGTAATATATGAAGGGAAGTTACTTCTATCAACATGTTCCAGGAACTATTTCGGAATCCACACCTGGCTAGGGAGACTGTAACACCATGGCTGCACTGCTGACCACACGATGGAGACGGTGACATAAAGGCAACAAGGTAAGTGAAATTGCGTTGGCTGTGCAGAGAGTTTACCCAATAATGCATAACTTCATATGCTTCAACACAGGAGCCTTAAATCAGGAAGTGACAAAAAAAAAGAAGCTTTTACATACCATAAATGATTGCTGCTTGTAGCAAGGAATCAGACTAGCCACAAGAAGAGAAGCTGATTTAGTTCTGAAGCAGTGCATAGGACACAATTCAAGAAGTAGTTATCAGAGAACCACTTCTGGACTGAAACTCAACATGCTTGTTGAGAAGGAAAGGGATTAAAAAAAAGAATCCTCTGCAGTAATATTTAACTTTGAGAGAGCGAGGAAATGAAAATGAGGAAGTTAGATAAAAGAAAAGTGAAAAGAACATCTAAAAAGATATGCATGCAAACAGCATGGAAGCAGGCTGGACACAAATGTATGAGAGGCTCAGAATAATCATATATAACTCTTTTTTTTAAACTTATAAAAATTAACTCTCTTATAAACAAAAAAAATTCCAAACCAACACAAAATTGAAAACAACAGAATGTAGATGATTTTGGAAAGATACCCTTCAGAAGTGTAAGTCTTCTCAGTGGAGAAGATACAGGGGGGAAAAACGCATAAAATCTGCCAATTTATATATAAACCATAGTATTCAGAGAATCAACTTCCTATGGACATACAAGTTAGTAATTATTTTTTGTTAAAAGAATCACACTAGAAGCAGTAGGCCCAGAGAGATAACTGGGAAGATAGGTAATCGAAATATAATGGTAAAATAAGGTAATACTATGATTAATTAATAATTAACTTAATATTGAGTACTAAATTAATTGTTTTCACTGATGTTTGCAACAAAGAAAGATTCTCACATGCTGAGGAATTTTCTCAAAGTCTGTTAGCATCTGAAGTAAATGTTATTGAACAAGAATTGCTATGAGGAGACGTTGGCCCAAGAAGTATTTTAAAGGAATTCAAATGTGATGTTTCTGAACTAACTACTGTAGCATATAACCTGTCATTTAAGTCAGCCTTGGAGCCAGAAGAAACGTTTTAACTGTGGTGCAGTCTTAAAAAAGGACTCAAGGACTGATCCATAGGGTATCAAAATACAAAACAGACACATTTTTATGTTATTGTAAAAGAGCCATGTTGTTGTCATGTTTAGAATATCATGTTTAGTTTTAGCCTCACCAAATAAAAAAAAAATGACATCATAGAACCAGAAGAGAGCAAGAAAGCACAGATGACCAGAGATGTGGCATGGTTTTATGATAAGACGAAATAGATCAGGATTTGTCATTTAAAAAGAGAGTGGAGGAGTGGGTAAGATCAAGTCTATGTAATGATAAATGGTGTAACAGATGTGAACAGAGGTGCATTATTCTTTGTTCCTTCCTTATCTAAGGAGGTACTGGCTTAGCCACTGAAAAATATTTAAGGCAAGCAAAATAAAATACCTTTCACTCATTGTCTCACTAAAATATGAAATGTATTGCCTTAAGGTATCACTGAGGTCAAGCTTATGTCAGCTGGGTGTCTCTCTCTGTTCAGCAGCCCCTGCAGTGCAGCTCAGACAGCAGTGCAGCTCAGACAGCCAGCTTATTCATAGTAACTGAGAAGGTGAAGAAGAAGTCCTCCATGCTTTTTCCTGTTTGCCATCAATTCCTGCTGCCGATCACTGCTGAAGTCAGGATTTGAGGGTAAGTGGGGTATTCGTCTACTCAAACAAGGCTATGTTTTCATGATGCTATCATCATCATCAACCCCAGAAATGACTACCTATTATTTGCAAAACGTTTTGATTTTTGATGAAACTGTATATTTGCTGAAACTCACTAATGTTGTTTTAACATAAAGTTGTTTTAACAAGATTCAAACACTCTTTCAGTAGGTGCTAATTCCACTGTTCCGTCTGGTGTGTGCTCAGCTGACTGAGAATGAGGTAAATGACACAGCAAGCTGCATTTAGCTAAAATTAACCTGGTAAATCTCACCATATTTCCCAAACATAGCTTTAAAGTATTAATTCTGTGAGCCACACTCACTTTTTATAACAGGAACAAAAAGTGAATACTCTTACAAAATGTTTTTCCCTGCTTTTTGGAAGTTCATTTTTTTCTGCTCAGTAAGAATTTTATCATAATTTCATGCCCCCACACTTCATGGTTTGTTACTTGGTCTATTACTCTCACATTTTACTTGATAAGGTCCTGCTTCCTATGATCTTCATTTCTGAGTTTTGATTCTTCACAGCTGCTGCTTTGAAGTCTTAGATAACATTCTG
Organism: Aleadryas rufinucha; assembly: GCA_013397815.1. NCBI lineage: Eukaryota > Metazoa > Chordata > Aves > Passeriformes > Aleadryas > Aleadryas rufinucha. The sequence continues at coordinate 305,543 of VZTH01006498.1, read as the reverse complement.
AGCATTGCACACTGCTCCTGGTTTTAAACTTTTCATTCAGCTGCATATATAGCTCTGTTTCTCTCAAATAACTTCAATAAACTGTTATATCTAATATTCTAAAATGAATGTTTTGCTTTTAATCAGGGCAAAACTGTGGACTCTTTTCTTAAAAGAAGCTAGTAACTTCTGTCAAAAGGTTTATCCTCATTTTCAATCCTTTCTTCAAAGGAATTTAAGTCTGTTACTCAGTTCAGGAGGATTCTGAATAACTGTGTATTGCATGTATGCATGAAAGGGAGAACTGATGCCCATACTTGTCTGCATGCCCTCTCTTTCACCACCATGTTTTATTTTGATCCAGTCCTGTCCAGGGCCAGGAAATGCAGGTGTCAGTAACTTCTTCCTTTGGATAATATGGAAGTGTGCTGGAATAGTACCTATGTGTGTTGTGGAGTGGCTGTTAGCTGGAAACAAGCAGATATAAAACCTCACATTTTGCCCTTGCTTTCTCTCTTCAACACTTGATCTACAAGAGTACATATGAATCTGGACTGCAGGTCAACATCAGGTAAATGTTTCCCAACCTTTAGATCTGTAGTTATTAATATGAAAAATTTGGCCTGAGTTTTCTTTTTTTCACTTTTTTAAATGACAAAAAAATGAGCAAGGACCTCATCTCACACGTTGAGCTGAGAGTGTTGCCAATCTCAAGACAATAAGGATGTGTGAATGGAGAGCTGAGGGCACCATGGCTGGAGCAGTACTGCAGTTATTCCCACTGTTTCTTCTCACTTGTGTGTGTTTTTTATGTGAAGAGTCCTAATCTTTTCACTCCTTATCCCTTTCTGTGCAGTGTCCAGGGATGTGTCTATGGATATAAACATGTGGTTCTCCTGGAAGTTATTTACAACCATGTGAGAGGCACTACAATTAGCACTTACAAATTGACACCTTGTCCAATTATACACGCCAAGTCATAAAGAAATGACAAACCTTTGCAAGCATTAATCTTCCTTCAGACTCATGATATGGGGCAGAATTGTAATAATGAAATATCCTTATTATACAGAGCTACTTACAGATATTAGCAGTGCCCTTAGGTATAGGCAGATAAGAACCAGGGCTCCATGGTCGGCCCTGATAATTCTTCTTGCATTTTCCACAGTCTGGGCCCGTTGTGTTATGCTCACATTCACAAAGTAGTCTTTTGTTTTCTTCTTTACAGCCAGTAGCGTGAAGGTTGCACTTACACCTAATTTTAAAAGGCAAAAATAAAACAAAGTGGGATATTACTCAGAGGTGAGGTGAGTTTAAGCTCAAGTTTTAGAAAAGCATGTCCTATGGCAACCGCTCGATTTCTGTGTTGTGCCTGCAGTATTGCTCTACCATGAAAGCGTGACATGACAAGACATCACTGCAAAGAGCAAGCTGCAGGATCTTCAGCTCACACAGGTCTAAAAGCAGAAATGTCACCAAGGCTCTATGATGCTGAATATTTTCTTGTTTTCACTAATGCAGCTCCACTAAGAGTAACTAAATGATTCATAATTTTTAATATAGACAGGTCTATAATCTTGTGCAAATTCAAGAGTTACTCTTCCCAGGAATAAAACAAGTCCTCTGCTTATGTCCTTACAGAATCTGACCCAAATTAAGGTCCAAATTAGGCCCTGGGAGCCTGAGAAAACAGACTTCATTTAAATATCCTCTGTAACGCCACCCTTCAATAGCAGAAAAGCTCCCTATAATGGTGTCTTGACATTCTTGTTCAGCAAGTACTGTCCTGTTCAGAAAGGAAATTTCTTTTCCTGCTTTAATTCAATATAGCTGTAGTAGCTGAAGGTCAGACAAAATATTTTGGTAGGCACATTTAGTTTTACTTGGGAAAGAAACCTAACTGAGCCTTGTGACAAAATCATTAGATAAACCAGATTCTGCATCTGGTCTTAGAACAATTGTATTTTCCTTAAATTCCCCTCTTTTCCTGAAACTAGGACACTTACAGAATGGGAAGTTAGTTTCATGAACAGTAAGGTATTTTCACCTCTTTCCATCCCTTTCCAACAGATGTCAAAACCAGCTAAAGTCTATTTCTGTTTGGGGCTGGAGAGAAAACCAGAATTTAATGACCTTTCCTGTTTGTTTTCCTAATGACGGTACATCCAGTAATAAACAGGGTTCTCATGTGGGCATTTGTCACCTGTTCCATACAGTGACCAATAATTAGAGCAAAACAACACATGGAATGGCCAAGTGCAAATTAACAGCTGTCAAGCTGACTTCCATTTGGAAGGAATATGACCTGAAGCAATTGGCCACGTACACGCATATCCCCAGGGTAAAACAAGCTTGCAGTTGTCATAAGTAGCTGCTGGAGAAAATCCACAAGAATATGTAATACAGTAGATGGTGGAGCATTCTCCTCAGTGCCAGAAATGAGGCAGATGAAACTGCTGTTATTTGAACAATGCTCATTCTAAAGAGAAACAGGTTCAACACCTTTAAAATTGAAATTACCAAAATGTATTCAATATGCTGGACAAGATGCATATCAGTGCATGAAGACTAAATCAATTGTGAAATTTCAGTGACTAGCCACTGCAGAATGAAGATGCCTGTCTGAGCATCAGTGAATGACATCTGCCTATTCACTAGACATTGAACATTTTGGTAAAGGGTACAGCTATTAAGAAAAGCCATGGTTTGCTTTACTGTCCACAGGAACATGAAAATGGAAGACTCCAAACAGGAGAGATATACAGTTAAGAACAAGACCAAAAAATAGAGGAGAAAAGCAGGAGAGACTGTCGAGTAACTAGAATGAATTAGAGAGAGGAAGGGACTGGATTTCTTTCAAGAGGAGATTTCTGTTTTATTATAGGGACTCATCAGTGTCAGAGGAAGCAAACTGATCTAGGCAAGAAGAAAAAAATGGTTGATTCTGAGGGAAAGCTATAGTAAAAGCCTAGTGCTCTGAAAGGGTGCTGCAGACTTGTAGGGGAAATGAGGTGGGGGAAGATAAAGGTATGTCCATCTGCTAATTGGTGTAAATATGCACAGCTCTTTTAACAAGCACCTGAAAATAAAGAATAGTTGTGTCACAAAACCTTTGCACTTCTTAGATGCTGTGCTTTTCATATGTTCCTGAAGAGCGACTGACCCTTCCTTAGTTTTGCTTGCATGGGTAAAAGTCTTGGATGGACACTGGCCTTCTCCATCTTCCTCTGTTTCTACGCCTCTTCATACATACACACACACACACACACACACACACACACACACACACACATATATATATATATATATGCAAAACATATGCATATATTTATATGCATGGATGTATACATGCATACACAAACTCCAGTATAATCTCACGATTTCCTTTTCCTGCCCACTTTCCCTAATCCCACCATGTCCCACCTCTTTACAGGCTGCCTTGTCTTTTTCCTTATTCCCCAGGCAAGAGAGCATGGGCAGCACAGCTCTGCTACCTGTTCTGGTGCCCAGTTTTTTAATTTCTTAAGGCAAGATTGCTGCAGAGGAAATGCTTCTCAGCCCAAGGTGCAGCACCACACCCACACCGAGCAGCTGTTCCGGGAGCACACGGCAGCTCCAGCAATGGGCAGGGTCCTGCACTGGGCATCTTGTGTGACTTCAGCCACCAAGCCCCACCAGACAGAGAGAATGAGACATCCTGGAGGGCTGTGTTTGTACCAGATACAGGCAGCTACACACGAAAACAGCAAAGTGCATTTTCTTCTAGAAGTAGCTGGCAACCTCCTGTCAAATTTTAAAGCCCTGTTAACTGAGATTTAAAACCAACAGCCGCCATATGGGCATTCAGACTAAACACACACAAAATAGACAAAGTAGGAACATTTTAGCCACTTAGCTTCCTAAATGGAAGAATTGCTAAATGGCTTTTCTTGTCCTAAACCAGTAGAATAATCAAAGATTCATTCAATCAATGCCTTTATGCAAATCACTTATTTATATGCTTTATATGTATTTTTGAAAGCTTTCCCAGCAGAATTACCCAGAATGCTGCATCCTGTCTTAAAAGAAAATTCCAAGTAATAATAAAAAACTGAAAAAAACCCCAAACCAAACCCCAAAGCTTCCCCCCTCCCCTAAAAAAAAAAAAA
>VZTH01006498.1:205978-301219 GCA_013397815.1 Aleadryas rufinucha | reverse complement strand
GAAGATGCCTGTCTGAGCATCAGTGAATGACATCTGCCTATTCACTAGACATTGAACATTTTGGTAAAGGGTACAGCTATTAAGAAAAGCCATGGTTTGCTTTACTGTCCACAGGAACATGAAAATGGAAGACTCCAAACAGGAGAGATATACAGTTAAGAACAAGACCAAAAAATAGAGGAGAAAAGCAGGAGAGACTGTCGAGTAACTAGAATGAATTAGAGAGAGGAAGGGACTGGATTTCTTTCAAGAGGAGATTTCTGTTTTATTATAGGGACTCATCAGTGTCAGAGGAAGCAAACTGATCTAGGCAAGAAGAAAAAAATGGTTGATTCTGAGGGAAAGCTATAGTAAAAGCCTAGTGCTCTGAAAGGGTGCTGCAGACTTGTAGGGGAAATGAGGTGGGGGAAGATAAAGGTATGTCCATCTGCTAATTGGTGTAAATATGCACAGCTCTTTTAACAAGCACCTGAAAATAAAGAATAGTTGTGTCACAAAACCTTTGCACTTCTTAGATGCTGTGCTTTTCATATGTTCCTGAAGAGCGACTGACCCTTCCTTAGTTTTGCTTGCATGGGTAAAAGTCTTGGATGGACACTGGCCTTCTCCATCTTCCTCTGTTTCTATGCCTCTTCATACATACACACACACACACACACACACATATATATATATATGCAAAACATATGCATATATTTATATGCATGGATGTATACATGCATACACAAACTCCAGTATAATCTCACGATTTCCTTTTCCTGCCCACTTTCCCTAATCCCACCATGTCCCACCTCTTTACAGGCTGCCTTGTCTTTTTCCTTATTCCCCAGGCAAGAGAGCATAGGCAGCACAGCTCTGCTGCCTGTTCTGGTGCCCAGTTTTTTAATTTCTTAAGGCAAGATTGCTGCAGAGGAAATGCTTCTCAGCCCAAGGTGCAGCACCACACCCACACCGAGCAGCTGTTCCGGGAGCACACGGCAGCTCCAGCAATGGGCAGGGTCCTGCACTGGGCATCTTGTGTGACTTCAGCCACCAAGCCCCACCAGACAGAGAGAATGAGACATCCTGGAGGGCTGTGTTTGTACCAGATACAGGCAGCTACACACGAAAACAGCAAAGTGCATTTTCTTCTAGAAGTAGCTGGCAACCTCCTGTCAAATTTTAAAGCCCTGTTAACTGAGATTTAAAATCAACAGCCGCCATATGGGCATTCAGACTAAACACACACAAAATAGACAAAGTAGGAACATTTTAGCCACTTAGCTTCCTAAATGGAAGAATTGCTAAATGGCTTTTCTTGTCCTAAACCAGTAGAATAATCAAAGATTCATTCAATCAATGCCTTTATGCAAATCACTTATTTATATGCTTTATATGTATTTTTGAAAGCTTTCCCAGCAGAATTACCCAGAATGCTGCATCCTGTCTTAAAAGAAAATTCCAAGTAATAATAAAAAACTGAAAAAAACCCCAAACCAAACCCCAAAGCTTCCCCCCTCCCCTAAAAAAAAAAAAAAGGGCAAAAAAAAAAAAAGGCAGTGGGGAGAGACTGTAGCCTTCTAGGAGTATGAGTTAAAGAGAATAAGAGAAACAATAAATTTGATCACTGCGAAAAAAAAAGGACTGATATAAAGGTTTTGTGGGCAGAGGATAGTCCAAATCTAATGTTAACAACAGCAAAAAAATAGCCAACAATGGTGAATTTCCAAAGAATCCTCAGAATACTTCAAACTTAGCTGTGTACACTTTCTAAGGAGAAGAAAGTATGGAACGAATGTGGTCACTATGTTTTACTAGAAGACTAGCTAAAAATTAAGGTTAAAAATACATTTACATTAAAAATGTCAAATTTGACTTAATGATAGTTAGTCATACTAGGCACAAAAAGAAATGTTTAAAAGAACCCCTAAAGTCAAACCACAAAAGATCAGATAATGTGTGGTAAAAACTTTGCCTTAGTGTATAGACAACAGAAAAGTTGGGTTTGGCTCATGATTATTAGTGTTATACAAATATTAAATAATCTGTAGATTAATACAGTCTGAAGAGATTGAACTGAAAGTCTTGTTGATGCCAGCAACTATATATAAAGAGTAAAAGAGTGGAAATAGTAAAATAAGACATTCAGAAGACTGAATCAGAGGCTCTGATTCTCCTCTTGCACCATTTTTTTGTTGAAGCCACTTGACAGATCTTGAAGAGATTGATCATGATTTCCACTGCAAATCAAGGACGTAGCTGAATAGTGAATGTGTGTAAAATGCAGGCAGTGCTAAAACTGCAAGAGAAAAAAAACCATCTGTGGAGAGCAAACTGGAGGGCACCATGTCTGGGGAAAACCAAGCCATTATCAAAATTTGTGGTGAATGTGGAGAGAGAAATAGGGAAATAATATTTCATATGCTTTTGTTTTTTTAGGAAGGCTGCACCAGGAATTGGGCAATCTGTCCCAGGGACCTCATCAGAGTGTACATATGCACAGTCCAGAGACTTCTGCAAAGAGAAATGCCTGTTGTGCTTGAGGGACAGGCTTCTCTGGATGACTGAAAGAGGTAAATGAGCGTAGCAGGGCTGAGAGATGACTAGAGTACAATAAAAAGCTGCTTCTATTTGCAGGATAGGCAGTAAGGAAAACAGAAATATTTAGGGTTACAGAAAGAAGGCTGTTTTGGTAAAAGTAGCACCCAGACGGGCCATGAGAGAAGCACTCTTGCGATGAGATACGTTGGATTGTCAGCAGTGTGAAAACAAAGCAGCAGAGTGTGGACCTTAGGAATTTCAGCTGTCAATCAGCTGAGCACCACTGATCTGGGAGCTGACTTGGGCTCCCAGCAGATCACTGTCAAGATGTGCATATCAGCTTCCTATGGAGGATACCCAAATTAATCTCTTTCTTATGGAAGATTACCTTTCTTTTCTACTCCAGAGGTAAGGAAATATTTTGTTATCTTATATGAATGTCCATGATGATACATTATTATTGAAAATCCTAGGTACCATTTGGAATTTCATTAAACACTTGCTTTGAAGGCTGTTCCTAGCTGTTACTGTTTTCAATCTGCGACATTAACAAAAGGTTTAATTACATTTACATACAAAGCACATTCAGCACAACATTTCCTATAGCCTGTGTTGATGCTTCCATTAGCAGAATGTGCTTGCTTTGGCTGCTTGTATAAGAATTGAGGTCTGAAAACCTAAAAAACTGCTGTTTCATATGACAGTATTCCATGCCTATCTAGTTTCTGGAAATCCAAACAAGAAAGTCAAAGTCCCATAGAGGGTATTATGTACACACACCCAGAAATGCGATTACTGGGTAGCAGTGGGTGGGTAGCAGCTGCTGGCACACCAAGTGGGTTTGCCTGTGCAGAGAAGGGATGACAGAGGGAGCTGCAATCAGTACAGCAGGTTTGAGAGCACAGGTTGAGGTCTGGCGAACAGAAGAAGATCTGCGCTGCAGCCTCTGTGCTGCACTGGCAAACAGCTTAAGGGCAAAATTTCATGTAAGGACACAGCAAATGTTAAGGGCAAAGTGCAGTTCTGAGATACAGTACATGCTCACTGTAAATGGCACTGCTGAGGTCTAATGCTTGTACAACTTTACAGAGAATGACTGAAGTCCATGATTATAAATATCAACAACTCCATGGACAATTAGGTCACGTACAGAGAGATGTAGGCCTTGAAATGGCTTTCTACCTGAAGGGAAAAGCTGTCTGCCATTTATATCTGGTGACAGTTTTTGCAGACTTTTTTGTTATTGCTTCTGGTGGAGCAGCTCTGTCAGTTCTGAGCTTCTGGAAGTGAATGCCATGGCCCCACACTACTTGTCCGCATTTGGAAACTTCCACCCTGATGTTTCCGCAGCACTGTGGATATCCATCTTGGCAGTTCAACCTGTGCGGACTCTCCCTGCTAAGCAGCCTGGTTATAGCGCACGCAAGAACACATTTCCCTCAACGTGCAAATTCAATTTTGAATCACTGGAGATTGATATTGCTGTCCAATGCTATAAACCCTAATTGTGTGGGAGAACAAATTTGTTTTTCTGACCACTCATCTCTGACAGACTCATTATTTTGTCATAAAGCAATTGAAATGATATTTTTGGCAGTTACATAAGGCACAGGAGCATTCTGGTGCACTGAAGGAGCAGTGCTGTTGTAGTGGGAAGCCCTGGGTGCACTGTGCTCCTCACAGACTCTATTTACATACAGACAAGTGACATTAAAATGCTGTAAATATCACTAAGGTAATTGCTAATAGCGTGCTGACGCTCTCGCAGGGGAGTGCCAACCAACAGACTGGGGGCACGTGAGGGGATCCTTAATGTTCACGAGATCATTCATGAGAAAGAAAGACAAGAGGAGCTCTTTGATACATTTTTAACGACTAGCCATATGTTCCTCACTTAGATACATCTTTGAATCATTCTAGGTCATCACCAAAGTTTAGAAAATTAACTTGAAACCAACTTGGAAGCCTTCTGCACAGACTCTTCGCTTTTGCACGCCATGAGTTTGCTCCCAGGTAAGCAAAGCCTGAACTTGCAGAGGAGTTGGCGTGTTTGCTCTTCACATTACTGCCCACACAACGTAAAATACCATCCCCACACAGTTTTAATTAGGCATTTTAAAACACTGTTGGCAATGCTGGGAGCCTTAGTCAGCTCCCCAGTGCTAGCAACTACTTCCAGCACCTTGTTTCAGTTGTCCTAAAGGACTTGGCTGCATTTATCATGACATCAAACGTGTAAAGGCTGTCATCTACATTATGCCTTTCAAGCTTACTAATGACCTTGAGGCATCAGGGAGATTTAGTTTTATAATGTAATGTATACAAATTCCACATTACAAATACATTTGAAGCAATACCTCAGCCAGGAAGGAGGGTGAGATGTAAGTTGAGAAAGCAAAATTCAAATTATAAGCATCTTTAAAATATACCATGAAATCTTTGCAACTGAATAATTATTTTTCAGGTTTATTTTTTTTTTTTTTACTCTTTATGAGACGAATTCATCACAACTTGAGAAACTATATATACAGGTAAGTTACAAAACTCTTGCACCATTGAGCATACAAGGTAAACATCATTACTTAGGTAAGTCTGGTTATCCTTTAATTTTCATTGAGGCTCACAGTCTCAGAAACACCATGTCTGCTGAAAATTATTATTCATCATATTGTAAGAGTTTTCCATGTCATGTCAAAACCCCAAAGTGTGCTGGTCCTTATCCTAATTTCCTAAGCCTAATAGATTTTGTGGGGATAAAAAGAAGTATAAAGGATACTGTTGTGAAGAAATAAAACGACTGCTGGCCAATTTATTTCTATGGGGATACAGCAGACACATAAAAGAGGTAACGAGATAATTACTGCAATCTTGGCTACCAGTGCTCACTGTAAGGACTACCCTTCTGAAGAAGTTCTGAGCTAAAAGGGTCAAAAACACCTAAGGACAGTTGACAATCAGAAGATGGCATGGATTGCTGGCTGCAAGTAGGTCTGCTGAACACATGTGCCAGCTCACATGAAAAAAAAAAGTAACTTCTGTTTTCTGTTCATATTTTTTGGAGTCATATGAATATCTCAGGTCCACACTGCTGTATGGAATCTAAATCCAAAGAGGGCACTGCATCTTTTTCTAGACATCAGGAATAAGACCCCTGTGGTCTGGTGGTAAAATGTAGCCACTGCAGTGAGAGTAATGAAATGTGAGTCCTTTTTTTCACGTGTTTATTTCTGGAAATGCATTTGGTCACCAGTTTTTTCCCCTGTCCTTTTCCCTGAATTTATCTAATACATCATAATCTGTCACTGAAAAAAAGATTCCTTTGTGGAATGGGGCTGCATCAATAATAAGGGATAAACAAATTCAATAATAACAAATATAACTTTGTATAGGTAGATATATTATTCTTTCATTTGCAAAGCAAGGACTAATGTTGGATCAGGTTTTTAAGCTTCTTAAATCTGTAAGTAGCTTTGTGGTAGAAAAGAAGTTTAACCTGTGCTCAGTAATCCTGCTGCACCTTAGTACCTTAGAATCCAGAGATTTACAGAAGCCTCTTCAACTTTATTCTTTACTGTTTCGTTTTCACTGCTAAATTTGGGAGGAAATTGAATTAGATTCCCACAGGCAGTATGGAAAATTGGGGAAAATAGCTTCTTATTCTCCCTTAGCTGAGTATAATGTATCTAGTGGGGAACGGCAAAGCCGAGGCACAGAAAGCACGTTTGCTTTGCTTTCTCAGCGGCCTACTTCCAAGCAGTTTGGAGAGCTTGAAATTAAAAAAGAAAACAAAGTCCAAAAGGGCAGCATAATTCCCTTTCCCACAGTCTCAAGGCTCACAGAAGGCTTGCAGGGCATGGAATTGCCCCGTTTGCATTAAGCCAACACAACAATAAGAGTACGCAAGTGCTAAATTTAAATATTAATGTGTTTATAAGATTTACTGTGTTCATATGCTAGTAAACATTTATATATACTGTCAAGTAAATGCTGGCCATACAAACTACAGGATCACTACTGATCAATTTAGATCTCAACCTGTATTTGATTAAGATTGATTATTGGCTGACAGATGCATACTGTCTTCCTTTAGAAGCAAAAAATATCATTGAGGCAGGTCCTTTTGGCTTTGCTTCTCCTTTTCCCCTGCCCCGTTCAGGCAGAGGGCCACAAGTTACCATACCTTGCCAAATAAACTGTAAATGTTTCTGAAATGCAGTAGTTTACCAGATGATAGTCTTCCAGACAAACAGAGGCAACTGAAAATGTTACAGCCTAGACCAACAGCACTCATCACAAACACAGAAAGGAGGAGGCAGTAACCTGAGCAAACGCCTCAGTAGTTAAGCATTTATAACTGTTCTGATTTTGTGGCTGAATAAAAAATGTCACCGACCAACAGATACGAAAATATTCAGACTTTCTTAGTCTCTTAGATCCAAAGTCTAAAAATAATTCACTGATGCTTATGTCTAGTAGAACAGAACAGCTAATTCCAAGTCTGAGTTATTTCAGTTTACCACATAAAAAAAATTACCTCTCCTTGATATTAAATACTTTTATAAACTTAGCCAAGTGGAATGGACACATGCTTTTTCTAACTTTGCTTCCATATTCTCGAAGTGTTAAAGCGGAAATAAATGTCTGAAAATATAGCTGCTGTTAGCTGCTGTAGAGAACTAACTTACATTCCCTTCCTAAACATTCATTTTTGCTTTTTTTTCTTCAGAGGTATTAGTGTTTATGGAAATGTGTCAATAAAGAAAGTGATTATAAAATCTGCTAGAGTTTGCCAGCAGCGTGTTCTGCAAATGCTTTCACTCGTGAACACACTTTGTCAGATTCTTAGCCAATGTAAATCCATCTGGCTGCCGTAGATTCAGTGAATTTATGTTAATTCACACTGCCTGAAATGAAGCCTAATTTGTTTCCAGCTTTCATTCATATTATCCTCGGTTTGGTGGCTGTATTTTTTAAATAGATAATGACAGATAATCTTTTTATAATTTTCAGTGGCAGGTCCAAGACCTTGAATAATCATGGGATGGAAGCTGGGAGTCAGTGGAGGATAAGGAGCCAAGGTGTGATGTGCTTAGGGACAGGACTGCTGACAAGGCAGGATGCCAGTATTCCACATTGTTTCCATGCATCTATTTTGCTCTAATCTTTAACCTCAGAAATAGGAAGCTTTTCTTACCTACATAAAGGATGCCGAATGGGAGCTAAGGCAGTCATGTCTCTCCCAGAGAGGAAGCCAAACCTCTTGTGAAGATGAAGATCAAGAATGACAGTTTCTTCCAGTGCTGCCAACTGGTCATTTAACACTAGTGATTGTTTTGGTAGGTTCCCAGACTACCAACGAAGAACTGAGAAAAAGCAGCTGATGTAAACTCTAAGGACATCAGTGTTACAATTAGTTTTGCTTTTTCTTTCTGTCTTACTTGAAAATTTCTTTCTTTCTCACTGGAATCCCTTTGGTCTCACCTACTGAGTTGCTGTACTTCACACAGCAATCAATGTCTTGATACAGGGATGGGACACAGAGGGCAGAGGGGGAAGCAGGTGTTGCAGAGGTACTACACAGCTCAGGTGTTCTGAGTTGCCATGATGTATCTCCTGTTTTAATTGGTTTGCTCTAAATATCAAGAAAAACTTGGGGATGCTGAAAATGTGAATATCCTCAGCTCCCCATAGTGTTGTATATCAGAGAGGCAAGGGGTACTGGGGCAAGAATACATCTCTCTCCACCAGCTGGAATAATACGGTCTGCTTGGCAGTACCCCGCCATTATCTGTCTGATAGTGCAAAGAAGTCAAGGAGCATGTTATCTGAGATTTGACAACTGCTTATTGCCATCACGATATAAAGAAAGAAAAGGTTTTGGTATTTTAAATTTTTTGGTGCTGTCCAGTGTCCTTAGCCAGTCTTAGTTTGCCATCCATCATTGAGCAGTGAGTCATTATCAACAAGTCGAGAGACATGAAAAGATACCCCAAAACCACCTTCTATTTTAATCATTATAATACCACCAGGCAGAATTTAACCACTGTCTTGCAGCAATTGTAAAAGTCTGTGACAAAAAACCACAACCTACTAGATTGTTAAGACTGTGGCACACAAACCTCGGTTGAAAGGTGCAGCTATATATCACTGCAAAGTTCTATAGCTTACAAATTTAAAAAGAGAAGTTAAAAAATCTTTAGGAGTCACTTGTCCTTCTGTTTTCTCCTGATACAAATCTGAACACTAGATTTCAAACTCCTGGCATTGTGCTAATGTGCATCACCACTTTTAAGTTTATTGAGAAATCCACTTTTCTGGGTTTAATTTAATTAATAAGTACCAGTCTTACATCTGCTCAGCAGCACTCCCAAGAAAGCTGCTCTAAGATGCTAGTGATTACACCAAACTTCCTGTCTTTATTTGTAAGTAGTATTTCACAGCATCAGCTGCCAGCTGGTCCCGAATTCTTTTTCCCAGCACAGCACTGAAAAGGAACAATTTGTTGTGTGGGAGGTCTAAAATTGTGGTCATTAAATAACCATCCAAGTGGACATGGTTTACAATACCGTTCAAAAATGTCATTTAACTATGTGCAATGGGAGGAATTTTATTCTTGCATGCAGCAATACCCTAAGTGAGCTGTTACAAATTTGTGTTCATGATTGATGCAGGACAGACCTGGCTGAAGCAGAAATATCTTTACTAGCTTAGAAAAAGACCCAGGGCATAGCACCTATTGTGTCACAGTAGGGAATAAAGTATTTATTGTCAAGAGAGCAGTGTTTCTGCTACATGAGAAACAAGCAAGGTTAATTTCATACTGATTTTGGTAACCTTTGGGGGACTGTAATAGAGAAAAGCAGCATAAAGATATCCATGGTGCGCAGAGAATTCAACACCAGGGAAACCAGCTCTGTGAAGCCGTACATCTTCTGCTCTTTTTAAAAGGTTTTAAAGCATTTCTGTTTAAGAGACCTCCCAAGGACTCATTTAAAAGCCCAAATGTGTCCCCAGTAGTCACTGCTGTGGATGGTATATATGGAAGAGTGGGGTATGGGCTGTAACTGGCTGCCTCCAAGGGAGAGAAGACATGCCTTGTGCTGCTCTGAGCAGGACTGCTGGAGGAGCAGTGGATGTCCAGGGCTGGCTGCTGTCCTTGCTGGCGGAACCTCTGCACCCCAGGCAGCTGCAGAGCTGAGAGGGCAGCATCCCTGCACATAGGCACAGAAGGGGTGCAGAATAGCCCAACACACACACACTGGCTTTTGGACATCAGGTATCACCTGAAAAAGTGGACCTCTGATAGCTTAAATGCACTGAATAGCTAGGTCTTGCTACTATTGCATCAGTAACAGGAAAGGTTTTCCTGTGGGTGCTGCTATCAGGATTTAGTGAGAAACCTCCCCCTCATTCTCTGATAGGCATCTGTTATGACCAGCTCTGCTTTAAAGCCCTCTTGTTACATTTATATCCGTAGGTGAGGGGATTTTACAAATCAAAAAGTCCTGAGGGGACTTTCACCTCTTTTCCAAACAAACACAAAGACCAGGGAAAAGCTAGTTTCCAAGAGGAAGTTATGAAGATGAGTTGTATTGAGAAAAAAGCGAACACAAAGCAGAATCATTTAGGGAGCCTGTCTAACCCTGCTGGAGGTGCTGCTTCAACCCAGCTCATGGCAGCTCCTATGGATGCCCCGACTGACAGGAGCCATGCAGGACATGCAAGGATATGGAGCTGGAGCAAGGGAAAAGAGTCAGCAGGAAAGCTTCAGGCAGGTAATCAGGAGACCCACTTCCTTGTCTCTGAAAACAGCCAGAAAGAAGCCAGACTTTTCTCCAGTGATAAAAGATCTATTGAACATTTCCTTGTTTTTTTGCTACGTATGTTGGCTACCTTTTGCTTTAGGTGAACCACCAATATACACAACCAGCAATAAAGCACACCAAAAAACAAAGGCTAAGTTCTCTTTCCAGTTAAATTCTGTTAGTAGTTACATATGACCTAACAGTCCCTGAAAAGCCCAGGATGTAAGTGCTTTAAACAGACCAAATCAGATTTCCTTTCTTTTATCTCTCTTGTTTTATAGGAGATGTGCTGGGGAAAGGTAAAGAAATATTGATAAAAGCACTCTTTTATTTTCAATATTACCATGAGATGTCTAGGCACTGTTTGGACATTCAGAAAAACCACTGGGGTAAGTGAGGGCATAAGTAGAAATGTAATTCAGGTGGTTGTCTTTTGAGACGTCTGAAAATCCCAACATGAAAACTTTTGGCATATGATTTAGTGGCCTGTCCTCTTGTTGGATATTTTAAAATGATAAGTATCTAAAATGTTTTTGAGTTGTGCAGACACAGCCCAGCCAAAAACTAATGCTTGATTCTGAAAACTAGCTTAACATTTCTCTTTTCAGGCTTACACCTTCACCTCTCATTGGCACAGAAGCCACTGCCCAAGGTTCAGCGCTGCAGCCCCTTTGAAAGGCACCTTTTTACTCAGGTAAACTGTGTCCTGCTGCTCCCTGCCCATGGCTTGCTGTTCTGCTGGTTGTTGCTGCTATTACCTCCAGGTGTTAGTGAATGGAAGGCCTTGGAATGCCCTCTCTCCCTGTGCAGCACTGCCGTGGCTCCCAGAGCGAGGAGCGCCGGGCACACGGCCACTGCTCTCTGCTGGGTCCTGCTGCTGCCTCTGCTCGATGCCTTTCAGGAGGGCGAAGGAGAACAAGGTGCTTACTCTGAGGGCAGGTTAATTGGTCTCTTTTTGAAAAACCATGTTGCTGAACTTGAACGTTAAGGGTAATTATAAGGCAGCTCTGTTATTTTCTGGACTGTGTTCTGGGGTATTCATGATTAAACCAGCAAAGCCGAGGGTGCTTAACGACCTGTTCAGAGCAGGTGAAGCTGAGTAAAGATTTCAAAAGCGGTTTTGTCCTGGTGTTTTCTTGTGTTTCATTAGGGTTGACTTTTAAAATGCTTAGGCCTCACAGCTCCATCTAAAATAATTGGGAATTGGTAGCTGCTTATTATCAAAGCAGACACTCCCAATCCACTTGAAAATACATACAGCTTTTACTGTCCCTCTTTTTGCCTTTTTTTTCTTTTCGTTTTTATCTCGATTGGAGGTCATAACTTGAAAGAGAAAAGTGAAAAAACAAAACAACATTTCTCAGCGTTTATCATGCTAGCCTCAATTTTTTTAACTTCTAAATTCCATATATAATATAATATAAGCTCCTTGTCACAGAATAATTCCCTCTGGAATGATTATGATAAGAGTTATTTGCCAGTAGTGCCATTGCAAGTAATTGATTTTTCAGTTCACTGACTGAACTGAAAAAAACTGGAGGAAAAATAATTTGTGTCATATGTGTAGTTTTATTTTCAGATTTTAAACCCCATTTTAGAAATTTTTTGGACAATTTTTAAAGAAAAATATTTCCAAAGGAAAAATTGTGCCTTTTTTGAGTTTTCAAAAAAATTAGTCAAAAGTATTTATTAATGTGGGTTAAATTCTGAAGATACTTTCAGCCATCCCAGACAGAAATTTCTTCTGTGAATAATTTATACTTCCAAAACACTAATCCTTTCTCCTGCTGAAGAAAACTTGATGAAAAGTGAGCTGCTGAAATATGCCAAAAGCAACTTAGCATCCTATAGCTAACTTAAGATACTGAAAAAGAGATACTGGGTCACCTTATCTCTAGCCCTGTTGGTATAACAACACAACAAACACAATGCTATATGTTGGAAGTAATTTCAAACAGTTTAGGAAATAAAGTTCTAAGTGTATCTTTTCTTTTTAACTTCAGAAAACAATTCTTCTTTCATCTAATGTATTTCAAAGGCTGATTTTGTGTAGAGAAAGCTTACTTTCTTTTTCAAAAATACCACATGACAGTACTTTTTAATTATAGACACTACTTATTGTTATCTTGAAGCCAATAAACTGGCTAGAATCTGCAAACATTTTATTATGTTGTATTAAAGTCAGTGGAATTATACAAAGATGGGAAAATTGAAAATACTTTTTAGTATTAGAATTCTTGAGATAGATTATAAATGGTTACATTTTTACTTGCTTTTTACCAAAGAAAAATCTGAATGTAATAATTTAAGTGCAGAATCACAGAATATCCCGAGTTGGAAGGGAGCCACAAGGTGGTCCCTAGATGGTCTGAGGGTGTGACTCCTAATGGCTGACGTGGTCTTCTCAGAGGTGGGTGGCCAGAGCAAAGCAGTCCTGAGCAGAGGTGGCTGGAAAGGAGCTCTTAGACCTCAGATGGTGAAAGGCAGAGGGGACCTGGCTTCTGGCACTGGCCTTGGAGCAGCAAGTGGGTCATGTGTGGACACGAGCAGGTGGCACATGTGGACACGAGCAGGTGACGTGTGGACATGAGCAGGGGATGTATGGACATGAGCAGGTGACGTGTGGACACGAGCAGGTGACGTGTGGACATGAGCAGGTGACATGTGGACATGCATCCAGGCCTGCCCATCATGGTACCACCAACGCTGGTTTTCCCTGAGTGCCAAAACAGCTCTGCCACTGGGTTTAGTACTTGTCCTAGCCTCAAACTTACGTGATATGGGACAAGAGACGTTGTGTATGTCATTGTGAAATGGGGTGGCTGACACTGCTTTGGTAAGTTTAAGTGGCAAAGGGCTGGTAGTTTTAAAGTCTTGTATTTTAAAGTCTTAAAATTCTGACCTAATGTCAGATGAGAATAAAATAGTTATCGCTTTTGGCCTTCACGTGCTCTGGAACATTCATTATTCATGTTTGGTTTTTAACAAATACTGGGTAAATCAAAGAATGTTCACACAGAAGCTGCAGTGTCCACTGAGAGGTTGGGAACATGTTTTTGTTGTCTATGAAAACAGACATGCTGGGGGGTCGAATTTGATCCAGTGACTATAACAGTCCATGTACCAGAAGAACTAAACAACTTCATTTATATTTTAAATGTTTCAAATCAATACTTCCCTTCATATTCTGTGACCCCCGCCGGGAAACTCTTATAACTGAAAATTTAAAGAATGGATTTTAAGTTATGAATAATGTAAGGCTGTCATAGGGGAAAGCAACAGTGAAATACTGCTGACAGAAACAATCAGTACATGTTTATACTAAAGAACAAACCTTAGCAATTCCATCTTGCATAACACAGCTTTTAAAATCCTATACAAACTTTTCAGTTTTCCCTGAAATGTCAAGCAGGCTTCCTCAGCCTCCAATTCCACTGGAAAATATACAAGCTGTTTCTGTTTCTCAAAGAATGAGCTAATCTGGAAGTAAAATGCATGCATATATATATACATATTTTTAATATAAATAGTTCTATGAAAAATAATAGAGAACTAATAGATGAAGGTAAAGAAAGAGCTTAGATTTGAAAATAAACCCAAAAGTCCTTAATACAGGGAGGTCTAGCACTATCTATTTCTCAGGCAGCAAGTTATTACAAGGAATAGATCTAGCTAGATGGGACAGGATCCATTTTGGGGCACAGTCAGATGGTGAACAAGAGCTTCCCTGCACTAAAGCATTCTTCAGGGCATAAGAGTGCTGTTCAAAATGAATTGAGTTTTTTTTGCACGCTGACAGAGTGTTGCCATCCATTGAAAATAAGAAGTATTTGTCCTGAAGATGTGATGAGTAGGAAGAGACACGGTGCCCTGAGAGAATCCTTATAAAAATGCTTGCATGACACAGAGCTTTATCTTTAATGAACTTGGGCATAATTATCAGAAACTCCCTGAATTATGCAAATAAAAAAATCAAAACCAAAAATATAATGGCCACTTCATTAGAAAATATTTTTCTAAGTAATACTTCTGGGGATGAAGGAGTTATTGTTTGTGTCTGAGGTGTTTTATAGCTGTGTTCTCTCTCTCAGACAATGAGAGCTGCAGAGGAGAAGAAGGGAGACAGCTCACTGGGATTTAGGATGGAGCCCACAGCAGTAGTGACCTCCTTTCCCCATCACTGCTATTCACTGTCGTTCCTCATCTATTCTCATGCCTGCTCAGCATTTCCTCCTGTTGACCTCCACAAGCCAGGAGGGGGGAGCATTACACAGGACTCAGAAGTGTCTCCAAATCTTGTTAAAGCAGTTCTCTGCTTGCAAACTGGGCAAAAAACATCAGGAGAGAAAAAGGGCAGCACTTGTAGATTTTCTGGCATACAAAGATTTACCATGATATATAGCAGTTTGACTGAACCAAATGACTTAGTGGCCATATAATCATATCACAAAGGGCACAAGCTTCTGGCATCTGTTCAAGCTTATTCTAACAGAAGTTGAATGTAGCTTGGGTTTTTTTTTTTTTTGAGAATGCAATATTTTTATTACTCTTCTTTTTTTTTTTTTTTCTATGGAAATCACTCCTCTATTTTGTCTCAGTTTTACTCCTTCATTATATTCTCTGAGTTTTCAGATGCTGACCCACTGGTGAAGGTAAAGAACTCTATAAAATAAGGAAGAAAAGTCTTAGTCTGTAACAGGTTTCTCTTGAGATGCAAGCACTGCAGACTGGGAACTCCGAGATCACCCCTGACAAAACAGCTGCCCCCTCTCAGTCGTACCAGCCCCTGCTCCTGTGGCTGGACAGGAAAAAGAATTGCCCTGCTCTCCCCCACACCTCAGGGCAATTCTTTTTCTTTCTTGCTTGGCTAATGTCGTTACAGCAGCTGAATTTTCAAACCTGTTTTTTTTTTTTTAAATGTGCTAAGTTTATGAGGCTATAAAAAGTATACATTTTATGTGTTAGGAATTAGGGGGAAGCTTCTGCATACAGGACACTGAGACTGGACTTTATGTTGTATTAACTGTGTTTGCATTGCAGCAATATTTGCACAACTCTCCAAAAGGTCTCTCTCCTGCTACGACACACACTCAGCCCATTTTGAATTGCTGAATCCTTTTCAGTAAGGAGCAGTAAGTGTGGCAGTAAGCCCTTTTTCTGTGGTCCTAATATGTGCAAGAGATTTTTCAAAAGCCCTGGTATAATAAAACACAGTCAAAATGTACAAAATCTCCTATTTTTTCCAAGAGTCAGCACTAAATCACCATTACATAATTTAATTTTAAATGCCAAATGTCTCTAAAAATCTGTGAGTGATGCATCAAGGGATGCTCTTTGGATGAAGCCTTTAGAGCATATGTATCTCCTTGCCACAACTCGCAAGCCAGCTGAATGTCAGCCACACACTTCTTGTGCATTTGTTAGTCAAACCCTGGGTATGACTGTACAGTGAGGAAACCAGTGAACATTAAAAGTTTATCCTTTGGAATCAGAACACATAACCCTTTGTCATTCCCGTGGTATCGCTGTCTCACATCTCTCCTATTTAAAGCATCTATATTTTATGAAGCACTAACAGACAGACAAACAAACCAACATGTAGACCACAAAGTCAGCATTAGTCTCCAAAAGTAGCCGTCGGAAAGATGAGGTATTTCAGAATCTGCTCTGTCAATATAGGGATTCAGTATCTTTAAAAACCAAAAGTTTGGGTCTTTATTTTAAGGCATCAAGTCTAAAGCATGAGCTATTTGTACATTTCAGAATGGAGGCCATTGCTGTCAACCACCTGGAAGAATTACTGTTGGGAAGAATCACCACATTGAGGATTACTCCTGCAGTGTCTAGTTAATCTACCTGAGGAGAAGGTAAAATGACGCAAACTGCTTTGGGTGTGTAAGGGTTCTACACTGTTGAAACTTTCTTTCAAGACATGTACACTAGAGAGGAAATGAAATATTATTTTTCATTTTACCTTTAATTTCATCCAAGTCTTTCTCTACTCCCTCTTCACCATTCAGGAATAAAACAAATGGAAAAGGAGGATGAAGGCCTTTATTTACCCCCACCCCAACCCCCCTCCCATTTAGCTTCTGGATTAGGTTAAATATTTTCAGTGGCAGAATATTAGCAGTTAATGACACACAGATTGTTTGATCTTTAGCTCATTACAAATTGCAACCCACCATTCTGAAACCACAGCTTCCCATCTTCTAATTCTTCTCCTGTGTTGCAGAGGGGAAGGAGCTGCCCTTGCTGGCAGACTGCAATTCCTATGGGACACAAGTGATTAAAAATGTAACTGGCTCCTTGCTGTTTTGCTGTCCTGCTGGAAGAATTATTTCAGGGGCATTCAAAGGAAGGAAGGCATGGTTCCATGAACACAGGATCCTTAATGAAGCTTGTTAAATGATAAGCAATTTTCTGCCTTGACAAAGTATAATAGGTTTACTTTCTAGTTGTAAAGTGAGACGCTCCTCCTGAAGTTTTCCGTTCCTTCTTTGAGCCACACGGGCAGCGACTCCCCATGCGCTACAGCTGAAGGAGTGATGATCACATCATCACTCCTTCAGAAAAGAGAAACAAAGACAGTGAGAAATGAGCAGCTGGAGGTGTGCAGGGTGTGGGAGGAGGGAAGGAGGATTTCCCAAAGTGGGTCACTGACAAAACAGATGCCTTGTCATTCTGCAGCTCTGTCCCTTGTCCCACCTGCCACTGCTGCTCCCTGTTCCTGCCGTCTCCACTCCCCCAAAGGAGCAGAAGGTTGTGGGACCTGCTGTGCTCTAACGGGGGGGGCAGAAATGGTAATTTTTTTAAGAAAAACTTTATCAAGTCAATTCATGGCTGTGCTTACATGACGAAATCAACAGCTCTAGTTCTATCTAAGAGAAGAAACAGCTCACAGTTCAATAAATACGAGAAAAATCTAAGGCCAATTAAAAAGACCAGCTACTGAGGGAATGAATTTCACATTTCCTCTCCTGCACAAAAGGCTGCCAGAGTTTCCTGGACTCCAGTGCATGTTCATGTGCTTTGGATTGGCTTTTCTGAACAGGCCTAAACAAAAGCACTATAGAACCATTACCAAATCAAAGAAGTTAAATTACTATGGTTATGACAACTTCAGTATACACCATCCCAACATCTAAAGATCCTTAATGCACAAGAGAGTTAAAGGGGAAAATAAGTAAAATCTGTTTTACCACATATAAAAGTCAGAAACAATAAACGGTACTGCAACCATTCTGTATCTGGTAACTTGCATCAAAATATATATAAAGTGTTCTGGGAACTGAAGCAATGCTTCAGTTCAATAAAACTAATGTAATTAAAGAGAAAGAATCCTGTTTTTCCTCTGCTTGCAATTTCAAATGAGAGCTTCCTAAAACTTGTGACCGTTGCTGGAATCCAATTCAGGACCTCAGCTTATCAAATTCCCAGCTCTGGCACCATGCCTTTGAGGTATTATAAAGTGCTGCTCATCAAACCATCTCTGTCTATAAATGCTCTAGGTAACTTTAACGTGCAGACACCCCATTTTGAAACAGGCAAGTGTTCACTGTGAATCAAAATGGAGTCACCAAAAACGTGCAGCCTTCAGCAAGTGCTTCTTTTCTTGCAGGGCAACAAAGGAAAATGTGTTAGCACAAAAAGTCTCCTTGTAACATTTTTTTTAAACTTGGAAAGCTTTGCAGGACAGCACACCTACACAAAGCCACAGCTTTTTAGACCCTGTAGACCATGCATCTTATTCTGTAATTCATTCTGGGACTGAGAAACTGCCAGGCTAATGAGCTCTCCTGCAGCCTCTTCCTCTGCAGGTGCTTCCCTGGAAGCACAATCTTAAATCAGACACTGCCATGCCAGATGTAACCTCCTGAACGAACACCAATCCTCGCTCCCAACGTGGTCTGAGCAAGCCACGGCAGCACTAGCATCTGACTTTGATGAAATCACAAACTTCTTTTCCATTCAGACAGTGGAAGCCAAATTAATTCCTTAGCTCCTTTAATGCTGAGAGCCACATCTTGGGAATTCAATAGAGGAACATATTAATCTCTCTGATAGGTGATAGTGCAATATATTACTGCTGGGGGAGCCAGCACTGTGATAGTGACCCTGACCAGCAGATGACTGAATGGGTAAGGAGTAAAGGAGCTGCTCTGGCTTGAAGGCACAGCCTCAACTTTGGCAGGCAGTCCTTCACTCTTGTCCCACTACTAATTTTCCAAGGCATTACTTTGTCGCTTGGGTATCCAGGAAAGCTCATTATGAAGGTATGTGACAGCCCCTGATAATACATGTCTGTGGCAAAATAATTGATCCCTCTTTGCAGTGGCGATCTTTAATGCTCATAGGGCATGGGAGGTTATTAGATGGCAGGCACCCTTTGATGGTCTCTAGCGTAATACGTTACCAGACAGCAATGTGCCACCTATCTATCACTTACAAAATAATGTCATCCCTGATAAAGGGCCTGGCAGCCAGGGTTAGGGGAGGAAGAGGGTTTAATTATATTTGTGGATGAAAAGATGTCCTGAGAAAAGTGCGCAGCCTGATTATTTATTGGCTGTTCAAAGGCACTTAATACAATATAAGGAAAAGACCAGGCTCTGCACTACGGTGCTTCACATTGCTGTTACAGACTCTAGCCTTGAAATCAAGTTCAAGCTGAAGAACAAAATTACCTCTTACAATATGTGGTTTACTTCTGAAAATGAAAAGGGTAAGAGACGTATTAGCAGTGTTGGCATTAGTGGAGGCAGCTGTTTTTAGATATTTGGTATTTCAGGGATGTGAGTTTAGCATCGTTACTAGAAGTACAGCTTACTATATTCCTCTGCTAACTTTCCAACAGTGAGCAGATGGTTACCCTATTACCAACCATTTGCATTTAACATATTGTAATGATTTATGTACCACATGTCACCGAGCAAAGTGAAAACAGTCGATGGTAACTAATTAGTTGAGTGTGAAGATGCATATCTCAATGTATATTTCCTTATTGTAATAAAATTTTATCTTCTTGGTTATTAATAGGTTTAATGTGTGATGTAACAGAAATACTGGTGGCAGTTAAATGTGAACCACCATGTCACTTTACCATTGGGACAGTATTGGTATCATTAACATTTCCAACAGCACTCCCGTACATGCCTATTTTATGAATGATGGTGCACAGAGGACAGATTATAACAATCCATTGTGCTTCTCTACCAATCCTTCTGAAGTGTATTTCAAAGTACTTTATAAATCTTAATATATCAGATATTGGCTCATATTACAGGACAACACACATCTGGAGAGGGTGGAAGTGGAAATGCTGCTTGGCAGAGAGGAAAGACACTCAGAGCTACCAAAAAGACAGAAATGGATTTAAGGGAGAAAATGAAAAGAATCACAAGGTCTTCAGGGGAGTTTGCAAGGAAGAAGCAGACAACTATTGACATTTACATGAACATAAAAGTCAGAAGATAGACTCAGGGGTTCAGAGGAAGAGCACAACTTTAGAAACGTGCCCTCCACAACTAGAATATGGGCAGGTGTGTGTACCATGTATTGCACTATCCATGGTACATCCCAAGGCCTCGTCAGACGTAACCTAGGGTATGAAGCTATGGATTATCTGCCTTATCCTGAAAGGGTTTTGTTTACTTTTGTGCTTATTTTAAAATGGTGGCTGTCACGACAGAAATGTCAAAATAATTGTTAGTGAAGTACAGCTGGGTTACTCCAGAGTACAGCAGCATTTCCAGCATAAATATCTGGATGAACTGTTGTGCGAGGAACCAGATGCTGTTGACAGACAGCCTCTAAGGCTCCAAGGACTTGGTATGCTGCAAAAATTACAGGTGGTCTCATTCAGGAGAGGTAGTATGTCAAGAAGTTCAGCAGTTCCTGCTCCCACCTAATGTGATTAGGACACCTCTTGCTATTCAGCATCCTTTCATTTCTACCATATCCCACAAATCTCCTGGGACACAGCCCGTTCTCCTGCAAAGGGCTGCAGCCAGCATTATGCTTTCCTGAATGCGTCAGCAGCCAGATTTTCTCTTGGGAATACGACCTGCAGTGTAACTCCTTGTCTCCTCTTCCCTGACCATATTGCTGCCTGCTAAAATCACAGCATTGCCATTTGTTTCTGTAGCTCTTTCCTTACTTTTCCATGAACAAGATGATAATCTCTGGGAACAAGATTACAGCAGTGTTGAAAACTTACCCTGTAGTTCAGCCCAGTTAACAATACGCTTCATCTGTGTTTTACTGAGGATTTTTCACTACAGCCTGCTGTGATCAAGTAGGGACTGTGATGATTCCCTTTGTGCATGGGTCACTAGTACTGCTGAGGCACATCAATCCCAGAGGTGGACTCCAGAGGGAATGATAGGAAGGGTCTTGCAGACTCCACATAATGATACTATTAGACCTTGACCTTTACTAATTCACTTTCTAGTTTCTGAATAGGTGTGAATCTATCACTGGGCTTAACAGAACTGTCTGCTTTACATCAGCTCTATCAAAGACATGAGACAGGATGAACAGACTGAGAGGTGTGGGTTTTTTCTCATTTTTTAAACAGAAGCTGGGATAGCCTTCTTACTTCTGTCCTCCCTCCCTCCTTTTTTTTCTTTTGTTCCTTCTGTCCTCCCTTCCTTTCCATCACTTGTTTTCCCTCATTCCTCCTACATGCATTTGAAACTCAATAGGTTAATAAGGGTAACTTCACTAAAATTACTCCTGATTTACAGGATGGCATCTGAAACTAGTATCAGGATTTGTTTCTTTCAATACTTAACTTCTTGTAACATACAGGGAGTGACAGAGAGCATACTGTGGTACTGTTCTGAAGGGAAATGAGAGGAAAAGCAACAGAGTTAACTCTCTTAGTTTCAAATATTTCCCTAGATCACAGCTGAATGACGGATTATTTTTTACAGCTACCAAACCAAAAAATTAACAGAGAGAGAGAGAGAGAGAAACATCACCTATGTCAAGATAAAGTATGTGGATATTTTGGGTTCAGCTACTACCTTCTGAGGCACTTCACACACTGAGAAGTGCCCAGGAAAAATCAGCTCCTAAGCAGATGCAATCAGGTACTGACATGAACAAAACTAATGGCAGGCAATACCACCACACTGGTACCCATGGAAAGGAGCAGAATGTAAACTTAAAAAACGCCCAAACAAACGCACACCTAAAAGTTGGTAGTTCCTATTATTTGTGAAATAGTTGGAAATTTTTAAACTTTTAACGTGATAATGTTAACGTGATGTTGTACCACTCCAGCTTTAACTTCAGCCAGGATGTTCCTGTGCCAGGAATCATTTGTATATGTGATACAGGAGATCCTTAAGCTTATTTCAGTGTTTGCATTAAATTGCACTCTTTTCAAATGAAAAGCTTAAGGGAAAGAAAGTTTTTGCAAGATATTGGAGTCACTGAATTTATTCAGAAAGGCTCTTTGGATTGCTTTTCAGCATACAAAGCAATACAGAAAGAAAAATCCTCATTTCTTTCATCAGGATTTTTATCTCTACTCCTTTAATATTCAATAGCAAAATGAATTATACTACAAAAAAGCTTGGTGCCTATCCTCCAACACCCTGATCCTTCATGATACTGAGCTTCCTTGAAAGACAGCTGGGGGAGATCAGTATGGAAATACTTGATGTCTTGCAAAATGGGCCAAGAAAAGATGACCAGATGCTCATGAGCAAAGGTGGTGAGTGAAACCAGGTGATTTAAATCCATTAATTTCAAAAGCATATAGCAGAATGAGAGACCTAGACAGCATTCAGACTCCACTTCTCTGCTCCCCTTCCAGCCACTGTGACTGCAGCCACACTGAGCTGATGGACAGGAGTTGTGTCAGGATGAAGGGTGGAAATTGGTACTATCTGCATGCAGGCAGGAGTAAAACCCAGCCAGGATACCTGTACTGAGTAAACCCCTGGAGACTGCTCATGTGTGAATAAACACTGTGACTGTTTAATTATTTCAGTTCCTGATGATCCTAGATTTGCTTACAGAAAATGAAGGACCATTTTCCTTAGTGACATATTCCAGTAGATACATTAAAGAAGCAAATTGCACTTGGGAGTTACAGATAAATTGACATGCTTTTAAATACATATGTGTCTTTTTCTTTCCTGGTCTCTAATGAGTTTATAATTTAATCAAAGAAATTGCTAGGTTCCCTCCAAATACTAGTGAAAATCTCAAAGGAGAAAAGCTGCTTATGCAAGTGTTCCTGTAAAATAAAGAGTATTCAAGTATGGTAAATAAATACTAGAGTCAAGAATGGTATTCACTTGTCTCCTTAAAAGCTTGAAGCCTACATATCTTAATATTGATGGTCTGGTTCTGAGCTGAACATCAATGAAAACATTTTCTATTATAAATAAAACTACATAATTTCTATATTTTATAACTTCCCTAGGGCAAAGTTCTGCTTTTGGGGAACTTACAGAATAGTGTTCCCAAGTGTAAGACAGAGTAACATAAGAGATTTACTCCAAGTAATCCATCCATAGACTGGATCTGCAGAATAAGCCAGAGGATGGGACCCAGTACAGCCCAGCCTACCTGGTGGAACTGCCTGCCCAAAGCTGCAGTATGAGCCCCCACTCAGGGCAAGGGCCCTCACCCATCCCAAATCCACCACAGCCTCAGGAGCAGGTCAGGCTCACAGCTGGCAGGAGGGGTGGGCTGGCTAAGAAGACAAAAAAGCCCCAAACCCCTAAGTAACAAATATATTTTCCTTCAGAATAATTTATTCAGATGCTGAAATGGATTTAAATTTAGAAGAGAGAATGTGAGAGCAAGGAAGTGTTAAAACCGGGGTTACTTTTCATTTGCGTACTGTGAGTTAGAGGTTTCTATTGCAGCTGGAACTGCAACCGCAGCTGAGACGCGGTCAGAAAACCCTGGGGCTTAAATACAGAAGCTTCAAGGCGAGAAGAGTATAAAAATAAATTCCAAAGGGCTTAATAACATTGTGCAGAGACTGGATATTCTGGTGTCAGAAAGAAACTGGTGGCTCTTAGATCAAAACCTAATCATTCAAAAGCAATAAGAGCCTTTGTTTCACCCAGCCAGTCATTCTGTTACCCACTGGGACCATGTTTTTTTACAAGCATTCCGAATTACAGTTAATTTACGGTGTATAAATGTACATGTCACTGACAATCTAACAGTTAGAGCAAAAATACTTTAAAATTAACATGGCTAAACCTTCAGCAGTCTGATCCAAAATCTGCTAGGAACCTTTAGCTTGACTTCAAAGGAATTATCATCAGCATTTTAGTGAACTTCTACAAAAATAAGTTTAAAACTGGGAGCTGTACCTCACTGCTTACTGCCAGGACTGTCCTTCACGTGGAATTGAAGAGAGGCAGAGCCTGCAGACAGGCTCGGGCCACCTCTGCAGCCAGCACAGTGAGAAAAACCTTCCTGAGGTTGCGGCACAGGACACCCTCTGATCCTCTGCAGCAAGGCCAGACGAGGGGAAAATGTCTGCTCTTTCTTAGCCTCCCATCCCAGAAGACTTTATTTATGCATTAGTCGACCTTTTTAGCTGTTAGGACCATCTTGCTTCAGCAGTTAATTAACACAAGTGCCATAATTTAATACAGTTAATGCTACTTTATGCCCTTTAATGTACCTTCCATTAGTGATATTATTGTAGTATTACCCTGTAAATTAAAATAAGATCAAGAATAAGAGAGGCTGTCTTTAATTAAGGTACTGGCACACTGCATCGTCCATTATTCACTAGAAAAAATCACCCTGATTTAGTGAAGCAGACCATCAGTAAGTCAGAATTAGTTCATGTGGATTATTAGGTTTCTTGAATAATGTGAGCACAATGGGGTTGCTGAAATTGCTAACAGCCACGTTTCCTTTTTTTCATCACCTTAATAAATACACAATGGAAGTGGTAAATTGAAGAAGAATAAACAGGTGGTAATAGAGGAGGAAAGGCATTCATTGAGAGTACACAGGTTTTCATCTCTAATGCAATGCACATCAGGCTTATTTCACACCAAAATGCAAAGCAATGACAAAACAAACCCTACATTAAGTGGGCAAATCTCCTACCTATAATTCATGTGAAGTATTAACCACCCCAGTATCCTGTATATTTAACATAGTGGCTTTAAGATAGATGCTTTTCACTGTCATTGATGCTTAAAACACAGTGTGAAACAAATTACATTTTATGCTGCCTTTAGAAATATGCTATTATGAGCTTTGGTGATTTTAACTATACTTAACCTACAGGCTATGTTTTCCAGAAAAAGGACTAGCTTTAAAGTGTGTCTGCTAGCATCCCTCATCCACTACATGTCAAGCTCCTTGGTAACCTCCCTTTGCATCCGGTCTTCGTGGAATAATCTAGTCTAGTTTTACCAAATTTATATAAATAGCTGGGTCTCAAAGCCCAGAATATGAATCTTGGTAGCAAAACAAAATAATTTTGTAACAATTTCCAGTTAACATCCTAAATTAAGGAGCAAGAGCTGGAAAGCTCAGCTGAACTGGAAACAGTGGCACAGCTACACTGGTAACCCTTGCTTCCCTCCACTGGTTCAGGGCATGCCAGGACACATGCTGGGAATGTTGATTGGGAGACTGGTGGGCAGAGGCCATAAGGTTTCTGGAAGAGACAAAAAATGCCTAAAACTAGGTAACAGTGGGCTTATTGCAAGTTGCAATTGGTTCAAGTAAACAACCAGGGGCTGTGTATTGCAGCCCCAGAGCTACTCAGCAGCAAGCAAGCCCTGAAGACTTTAACAAGGAAGGCTCACTAGATATTGAAGCAAATGGCACCAAATCCCAAAAGAGCTGTTCTTCTCATTAGCAGAAAAGTGATAAGAATTCACATGAATCTAATCTAGTGAGGTACTATCATGCATCAGATACTTCTTTTAAAGCATGTGTCCAATTACTGCAGCATTTAGACAACAAGCATCAGCATCAGATAAGTTCTCTGTACAGTCACGCTTCATTTCTATAGATAATTTTTCACAAGATTGGTGAGCCCCAGATGTGCTCAGAAGGTTTCTGTTTCTAATTTGCATGCAATGCACTCTTTTTTAATCCTTCAGATGCTTCCTTTGATAAAGTAATGATAATCTAATTGAAGTCAGACTAAGCTCCAAATGGGTTTTTAGACAGGGAACAGGCTTTCCTTAAAGCCTACAGACCTACAAATCCTGAGCTTTGATATGATGCCTCAGTAGAGCTAACCTATGTGGAGCCCAGTGGAGAAAATATACACATTAAATAGGTGTTATCTTTTTATACTGAGGCTAATTTTACCCAGCTATTTCAAACAGTATCTTAAGCTGTTCATGATCCACTTAGTTCTCCCAAGAGACTTCTGAAAAATAATTTACAATGTAACTAATGAGCATTGCAAGAAGGATTCTTCAAACAGCAACATTTATTTTAGATTCTCAAATGTTGGACTAGTAATTGTGTATGTATGGATATATAGTTGGTGTGGACACAGAAGACTGTAACTGCATGTTAAATCTCTGGTTTTAAGAAATGTATTTTGATGATTTTGATTTTCACTACCGGAATAATAAAAGTATAGTCAGCACTGGTTTATATAATCACTGTTGCTATATTTTTTCACTCAGTTCTGAGTCTGCAAAGAAGGTCCCTGGCCTTCCAAGATGGATTAGCTTTCCTGTTTGTTTTGATTCTTAGATTCTCTTAAAGAAAAAGAAAAAAGTTTTTTAAAAAGGAAATCTTAAACTCTGTGCAGAAGAAACAGAGGAGGAAGAAAAGGTATATTAGACTGGTGAGTGAATTGCTAATAGAGGTGATCCCACTTATTTCTTCTGAACAAATTGGCATCCAAGACCCATACAAAGGGATCACCCTCCTGCTTAAGGGCATCAGTCAATTGCTAGTTTGAGTTGGGAAGAAAATTTCCCAATAGGAATGTCATTGCAGTTATTATGTTTGGGACTACAGCACCTGATACCAGCCACCACTTGCCCTAGAGGGAGCCATTTGTCTTGAACCCAGCTGAATAATCATCTTTGTTATATTCAAATCAGTCCGTCTAAAACACTGTTAGTTTTTTTCCATTTTAATTCAGCTTCTCTGCATTTCAGAGCTAATTAAAGTACAAGGAATGGACTCTAATCTCTGCTGCTTTCCTTGTTCACGGTCAGACCTAGTGGGAAGGGTTTGTACAAGGGCTGCTGTATCAATCACAGCTTACATCAGAAGCCTGGAAAAGTCAAATGATAAAACAGAATCTCTGTTTTTAGTTAACTGCCACTGGATCAGACTCCAACTACATCAGAAAAGAAAGTGTCCCACTGCTTGGGTGAATTCCTGAGCCAATGCATGAACCAATGCCCTCCTGCCTGTGAGATCCAGGGCTCAAAATCCAAGGCAAGTGCCAGCGAACACACAGACCTTGTGCCACTGACTCAGAAATTTCTGATATGGCAGCAGTGACCTTCAGCTGAGCCAGATTTCCAATGAACATTGGCAGAAAATGTCATCTTGTTTGGAGAAATAAACAGTTTTGACTAACTTCTCAAATCAAACACATATGCCCTTTTCTAAAGTTATATATTCTCTTACCTTCCATATACCCTTATGTCTGAAATTGCATAAAAGTAGCGTGCCAGGTGTTGCTCATCTACATATATTTCACCAGTTGCTGGCCTAAGCAGTCTTATCCTCAGATCTGTGATGGTAAAGAAATCTCTTAACTTCTTGGTGGTGTCAAGCTGGCCATAAAGAGAAGCCATGTTATGAAGCCGAGGTCCAGCAAAAAAAGCAAATCTATCTTTGATTTCGAAGTGGATTATTTTACTATTTGTCATGTACCCGGTAGAGTATTCCTCTGTGCAAATGATTTCTAGGACTGTGTGCTGTGATAAATCCCTCACTGATTTGGGATCCATGTGAAAAGCGTCTAAGCAGTCTGTGGCATAGTATTGGTAGGGCTGCCATGTTCGTCCATAGTCGAGCGATTTCTCCAGGATCATTTGGTCTGGACGGCCAGATTCAAAGGTGATAACTATGTTATCTGTAAGCTCAATGGTTTTGTTCCAGGAGAGCGTAATATTAACATGAAGAGGCTTCGGATAGTCCTTCCAAGTTGTGGACTGCCAAAACGTGGAGGGATGTCTTCCTTCCAGATCAAACATCAGTTCTGGAGGATGAGCCAGTTCTTGGGTACTTGCATCACATTCATTATTGCACATGTAGGGATTCCCCTGGAAAAGAGCAAAGCAGTGTTACAAGGGGCACCACAGAGGTGAGTGTGACACGTAAGATGTTTCTTGACTGAGAACTGCTTTTCTGCAGCAGGGAAGTCAAGAAAGAAAAATGCTTGCAAATAATAACTTTATCTTAATGAGATTCATCCTGACTGTTTTACCTGTAAAGTAAATATGCAAACACAACATAGAGAGCACCCTTGCTTCTGTGATATAAACATTTTTCTTAGTATAGGTTAAAGGAAGAAAAAAGCTTATTTACCCTGAACAACTCGGACCAGGGATTGAGTCACAAAAGACTGAGAACAGTATGCAAGTCTCTAACAGCTCAGTAACTCCAACTCTTCTTAGAAAGATGCAGTAGCCAAAGAGAATTTCTTTTTGAAACAAGCATGTTCCTCAGAGCTCTGCCCAGAAAATAACTAATTTTTAGGGCAAGTGTATTTTGTTAGCAGTGCAGCCTCTGTGTACTCAGTAAGAGCCAGTATTCAGTACACTTTCAAGTTTCCTTTCACCCAGGTGGGAAATTTATCATACTTAACTTGTGCTCCCAGCTCAACACTGCCTTGCCTTAAAACATTTACACTTGTAACCAAAAGCCATTAGAAAAACAGTGCTCTGTCAGGTCTGGGGCTTGATTCAGGTATCTGCCATCTTATTACAGGGTACCAAAGTACTTCAGAAAAGACTTTTCATGAGGCACCAGGTTCAATTTATCAGGACAAGATAATCCAGCACTTCATTAGGTGGGAGATGTCAGTGGCTCCAGCTGGAACACTGCTGAAGTGGCTGGAGCTCTGAACTGAGGGTTGAGTTAAAAACAGCAACAAAAAAAGCTTGCCAATAGTGCACAGCTTTTACTGCTGCTTGTCCTCTGTAGCAAGGTGAAAGTGAATTATTCTCTTTCTGGCCTTTTGATGCATTAACTTTCACACTACAATCTTCTGCTTCTCCACAAAGGCTATTTTGTCTGCAGATTGGGGATATCTTTCAGCAGTTGCCAAGATATCAGCCCCTGTAGGCTGCACTGAATCACATATATCTAATTTCAGCTTTCAGCAGTACATTAGTATTTTGCTACTCGTTCATTCTGTGTTTGTTCCAGAGAGCAACTGCTGCTCTGTCTCCTTCCCTCTGCCTGACATACAGACTGTGGAAGAAGCCTCTATCCACTGATAGTCAGCACTGCTGGGGAAAAATATGCACATGCCTATACCTAGCAGAGCTCGATGAGGTCATAAATCTAGCTGTTATTGTCATTAATCAGAGTTCCCTGCACCTACCCTGAAAAGAGGACAAGCCCTGGTATGATGATCAACCTTTTCTTTTCTTGTAATTGCAGTTATGCTTCTCTTCTTCTCAAAGCCTGAGGGCAATGAAGTGACTCAATGCCATCCAGTATGGAAAACAGGTTTCAAACACGAGTTTCCACCTTGGCCACTGCTCTGCTCCTTGACATACTCCCACACAACACAAGTAAAAGAACTTCTGCACTCACTTTGACCTCCCCACTGGCAACTTCCTCTCACCTGGGCTGGAAAATACTATTTTCTCTCTCTATCTTTCTTGTTAATACAGCTGAATGCTAAAACCGAC
This sequence comes from Aleadryas rufinucha, assembly GCA_013397815.1. NCBI lineage: Eukaryota > Metazoa > Chordata > Aves > Passeriformes > Aleadryas > Aleadryas rufinucha. Next base: position 272,037 of record VZTH01006498.1, on the reverse strand, counting down.
AACGATTCACTGGGACTGGAAGTTAGGAGAAAAACCTACGAGACAACAAAAAAGGTTATTTGAGAAGCAGCATGCTGCTTGTTACACTGACAGCTTCAAAGCCTGCAGCTGTAACTGGAAATACTCTGCAAAATATTGTCTATAATAAGTCTGTTACAGCTCTGATTTCAAGCTCATGGTTGCTATTTCTATGCCTTCCTTTTGAATAAAACAGTGAAAATTAAAAGTAAGTTTCAAGCAGAAGAAAGAAAACACAGAATTTTTTAGTATTTAAGCTCCATTTAATATATCAGATACAAATGCCAGAATCTGCTAACTTACACAGGCCTATTTTCCTCAGGGAAAATATACATATTGTGAAATTTGTAAGGTTCCAGACCCTTTGGCTAAATGTAAACATCAGTTTATCAGAAGATGCTCAGAGTGCATAAATCACACCTGTCTGAGGTTGCCCAGAAAGATCTGGTCACTTATATCTGTGTACCTCTAAACTATATGCTTTATGCTTCTGCCTTTGCTTTGGCAGAAGCAACTACACTGGGAAGTCACAGGTATCAAAATAATGGTATCAGCAAATAAATGCTCCCGTGTAGCCAGACAGGCGCATTAAGCACTGCTGAGGGATGGCTTTAGTTCCCTGCTCCACAAGCAACCACTGAGTCTGTTGGGATTCTTCGTGCTAAACACTAAAGCTGCTCTGATCCGTTAGTCCCTGGATGCTGGAAGGAAGCATGTTTTATGACTTCCAGCAGGTAACCCAGGCTGTGTGGGATGTAGTGTTTCTTTCTGTATATTAGTTGATTTATTTTACTCCCTTTGCCTTTTATCTTTTGCTTTTTAGCAAAAGCTGAGGTGCCAACAGAATCAGAATAACTGGGAGAGGGGCTCTAAAAACACCCCACAAGCTAATGTGAATACAGTAAGGCATTGAGAGCTCATAGCCCTACCTTGCAACTGAAATACAGTCTACAACTCTGTGCACAAAGCTTTTTAGAGAAAGATAAGTCCCTCTTAATAATGTTAATTGCAGAGTAATGGCAGAGTTAATGGCAGAGTATTGGGAGAAATTGGTCAGAATCACTGTGCTCTCCTGTCCTGCACCTGAAACTCTTACTAGTGGTAACAGTGGTGCCACAACCTGCCACTGAAACACTGGGGTAAGGACATCACTGCAAATGAGAATCCTAATAAAACGCATATCCTCCCCAAGAAACTGAATTATTCTTTTAATTTTATGGCACACAATTCTCTTTTAAGAGGTGAATGATTTGCTGACACCAAAATAACCTGTGTGGAGTTCAAGTGCTTGAAAAAGAAAATTAGGAGAAAAAAAATCTAAGGTGATTATGAGCCAATAAAATAAATGTCCTGAATTCTAATGGGAGGAGGAGAGAAATTACAAGTTTATATAAATTCTCCTCTGTCTACTGACATGGCAATTGCTGATGTAATTTTGAAATATTTAACATAATTATTGCTTCAGAGGCTTGGAATCAGGTTCCCATTTTGTCTACCAGCAACTTGGCTTTCAACTGCTTCTAATTAATCTTAAATGTAATTTGCATGGTAAGTCATACTTACATTTCCAAAACAGTCTAAAACGGTCCTACTCTACACAAATGTCCCTCAGTACATGTTATTATGAAAACAATTAATTTAACTGGGATTAGTTACGTATTTTAATGTCTTGATCTCTACGATAATCCTCTTTAAGACTTTTGTCTCAGTAAAATGAATACAACAAAGACAAACTCTGCCCAATTTGTAAAAACTAAGCTCAGTCTGTGTTGGGGCCATCTGAAGGACCAGAGCATTAGCATCTCTAAGTAATTTTGTGACTAGCAGGCAGCCATAAATATATCTTCATTTAAGCCTTCCAAGGAGCAGCTCTTCAGTAGGACAAGGTGGAAAATACTTATAACTTTTCAAAATTATATTTAAGCCATTAAGAGAGTTCTAAATAATGAAATGCTGATTAAATACTTCTAAACACTTTACTGCCAATTAGCATAAAAGGTAGCTGAGTCTTTCCCAACACCACAACTGTGACCATGTAAAAGGAGCCTGCTATTTTCCCGCACAGTAATGAGAGATCGATATTAAATCGCTCCTTGCAGGCAGGCAAATTAAGCTGCTATTTATTTTGGTTTTGGCTGCTCAATTGAAAATATTACTGAAGCTACTGCCATAGTCTAAGTGTTGGCTTTAGGAGGAGGTACCCGATTTGCAGGCACAGCGAGGGCATGTGGCTGTGTCACGACTTGATCACATTCAGCCCTGGCTGGAAAAAGCAGAGTTACCTGAGAAGCTCCTGAGTAGGGCTGGCTGGTCCCAGTAGGGTTTCCCCTCAATTAGCTGGATTTAGTTTGTTTTAGCACACAGCGATGTCTCTTTGTGCCAGCCAGCTCAGGCTTTTATAGTGGTGCTGGAGGTGCTCTGCAAGTGTCCCTGGCTGGGATGGGGAGCTGGGCTGGCCTTGCTCCCCCTGGGCAGCAATGTGTCTTACCAAAAGCCTCTCCAGGAATAGCACAGTGACCCTAGGCTGAGGATTTAGGTCAAAAACAGAGGTCCAGCAGTAGTGTGACCTTTGAATGTCAGCAGGGGAGCAGCAGCAGTGCTGCAGCTGCTGTTCAAGGGTTGAAGTTTGAGTGCTGCTGCTGCTCAGGTGAAGCCTCTGGTCTCTCACCTGTACAGCTCCTCAGTGGCCCCCAGACAGGCTTAGGGTTTGATTGAAGATGTTGTTGCTTTCAATGTGTTCCCTGTCCACATTAAGACCTTATGGACTTTTTCACTCGGGAACAAAGACAGAGGGGCTTAACTCTTCTGTAGCATGAATATTGGAAGCTGTATCACAGATAACATGCTGTAATGGACACCTGGCTAAGATGCAGAGGATTATAACACCCTGCAGAGGATTATAACTTGCATTTTCAAACTGGTGAAAGCTGATGACGTCAAGATGGCCAAGATTTTAAGAAGAACCAAAATAAATTTTCAAGAAGTGAGTCACTGCAACTGAGTTTTATACCACTGCCACAAGGTAATTAGCTCAGATGCACAAGACAAGAAATAAATACATCCTCACTCATGTTTGGAGTGTGGCTGTGTGGTAAATTACTGCATTCAAGTCACACTTTTGGACTAGAGTATTTCTGTTCCTTTTCAAGAGATCATTACAATTGGTGCCATGCTGTACATTGTAGATTATTAATTAGACAGTAATTAAAACAGCAGCAATTGCCCTAATGCTTACATTTTGCATGTGGTTTCTAACCAGGAATTACTTGTTTACCATGACAGAGCCAGATTATGAAACCATTAATTGTGAGATACTACTTATTAGGTGTTGTCCTGCTAAGGGCAAACAGTCAGTGAGGTGGAGAACTGGCAAGGCCCAGTATCTATTGCATGATAATTGATGTTATCAAAGCCACTACATCCATTAGCTGGTTTGAGAGCATCTTGGTCAATGTCTGCAGAATTACTGTTGTGATGATGACAGGAATGGCTGTAGACAAGAACATTTTACCATCAATAGCCTTTCATCACTGCAGTGACAGCATTTTAAGTTGAAGTGATTTTAAGTTAAGAAAGAAAAAGTGCTAAAATCTGAGTGGAAGATTTGATGCTCTTTCAAGAGCTCCCAAGCGAGAGGTATCTGGATGCCCAGACTAGCACTTTGAACTCTTGAGCTGCAGGCTGAACAATGTACATTCTTCAAAATGAGCAAAAAAGAAAATAAAAACATGTTTAAATCAATACCTTCGGGGGAGACTTGAAAAGATTAAACCAGGGAGGATGTGACTGGCCAAAAATAGACAATAATGCTTAACAACTTTGTGCACTTTTAAGCTTGAAAGTGCACTGCAGATTATGGTCCTGATCCTGCAACAAACTTGGTGCAAGAAGGCCCTTATAATTCAGATTTTAAAAAAAGAAATTAAGCTTCTAAAAATCTGGCACTTTGCCGTGTAGCACACAAACCTAGCTAATTATTCTTCATGACAACACCTCCATGAGGTATGGAATCCTACACCAAATTTACATATAGATGCAGAATTAGAGAGAAATGCTTTTGCATGATGAACTCTGTAATCCCTGATTATACTGTAGTGTTTCTTGCAAAGCCTTCTGGTAGATGATGTGAAGGTATTCCTGGCATGCAGAGTAGTTCTCAGATTACTTCCTCTTTCAATACTATGGATTGAAAATGTTGCATAGGAAAACATTTTAATATTTGTAGCACCAAATGCATTGGTGCATTTGCCAAAGGTATTCAATTCCTAGCAGAACATTCTCTCTTTTTAGTAACTTTAGGTACTTATTGAAAATTACTTTCAAATTACTTTATGTGGCAAATGGAGATCTGTTTCCTGTGAAATGTTTCTACCCACTTTTGGGGAGTGAAAATCTTTCTTTTCCTCACTGATATCTTTCTGCTGCTGCAACTATCTCTGACTTGGCAACCATGCTGATGTAACTTTAGCTACTTGATCATTCTGGCATAACCTTATGGCAGATCTACTGGCACTGACCCCAGTGTGGTTTTGTTATTTCAGAAGCTCAGTATTGGTGTTTTCCTCTTGCATCAGCAGGTATCTGGCAACATAATCACTTTCCTATTTATAGCTTTTGCAGTGTCATGGCATGCCTGATGCTGGAACCCCATTTGCTGAGCTCTGGCTGAACACTATGGCAAATGTTCCAAGAAAACCTGAGTTTCTTTTACACCAGGTGCATACCTGGATTTAAGATACTGAAATCCCAGGGGATGTAATGTCCCTTTCTCTCAGCACAGTGGCACTTGTCCTGGGTAAACCAGCCCATCCATGAGAGCACTCCTTGGCCAAGGCAGCAGAGGGTATCCATCTCCAGCATCGTGCCCAGCTCACATCAGTACAGTTTTTTCTGAGCCAGTTTTCCAGCCATCCTGCTGCCCTGCAGGAGCTCTGGCAAGGAAATTGTGCAGGAGATACAAGGGGTGTCCTCAACTGGGAATAGCTTATGCTGTCAGTAACAACAGCTTGGGGTGTCTCTACCTTAGATTTTATCTTCTGGTACAGCTCTCATCTTGCTCACTTTCTGATTATTTTGGACATACCATGAAATAGAATGGGAGCCCATTAGAATGGGAAGGTGGAAAGAAGGAGAAGTCTCAAACACTACAGGTGAAAAGTGCACTCCCTGGGCAAGGAAAATCCAGCACAAAGGAAAGTTGATCCATTATCATGAACAGATGGTATCAGTGATCCCAGTGATCATGGAGGGAATGTGAGCATCAAAATCAGAGAAATTAAATCATCCTGGTGGGGACAGGAGGAATCAGGGTGCTGGAAACACTAAAAAAATTTTTTTTATTGTTTTTTTTGTTCCTTTGGGGTTATAAATGATTGTGTTCAGAGTTTAGGTCCAAAAAAGAAATCTGTGCATAGCAAAAAGTCTAAGAAATAGGTTTTGATAGCATGGAAGACCCCTGCAGGCCTTCATGTCTCTGGCCAGCCCCACCTGGAAGCAGGGGTTGATGTCCCTGACCAGCCCCACCTGGGGCCCAGGTCAGACCCTATTTAAACTCAGGCTGAGGTCTTCACCTGGTCCTTTCTCCACCTTAGGCTTGTGTTGCAGTCCTGGATTCTTCTCTCCTCCAGACAGGGCTCCCTTGTTGTACCTGGGACTCCCAATGGGATGTCAATGTCCCCCAGCTGTGCTCTGGCTGTGTGGGATGGTGCTGAGGTGGGTCTCTGATGGGACATCTTCCCGTGCTGTTCCCTGGCGCTTGCTGAGGGATATGCAGGGAGTGAGGGGATGGCCTAGGGCAGTATGTAGAGTAGAGCTCTTTATACTGGCTGAGTATGAAATCAGGTCATGAGATACCAAATCATGGGAGTATGGGAATTCTGTGTTAGCAAAAATTCCTGGAAGACTCCGGGTGTGAGGAAAGTGGAACACTGCAATGTGGGGGGACTCCCGACCCTCCCATGCAGGGCACAGTAGCTGCTGTGAGCTGTGCTGGGCTGGTGCTCCTCTGAGGGCCTGAGCTGTGTGAGAGTGGCAGGAGGGCCTTTCCTGGTACATAACACAACTGAGTATGCAAATGCCACTAGTTCTGTGTTTTTATTGCCCATGGGCAAAATCAAGAAATGTGCCTTGTAATAATGCTGGAGGCAGGTGGGTTGTAATGGCTGTGGCTTCTGCAAAAGGTTGTTCTTAGGTTTCAAACTGGTTCCCAAGAAAGCTCCATCTTCTGCCCCTATGGCCCCACTCCTGTAGTAAGGGTTTCCTTGTCCTCCTGGTGACAACTCTGGAGTAATAACTATGGAAGCTTCTGCAAAGTATTGATGCCACAAGCCCTGGCCGCTGAGTGCCTCCAGATACAGGATACAAATTTCTACCTGATTTTTGTGTAAATGAAGTGAGAAGAACAGAGCACTGATGTGGTGTTTACCTGATGAGCTGCAAGTGTTCAGTGCAATCCTATCCTGTGCTCATTTCAGTAAATGCATCTTACTTGGACAACTCTTTATGTAGAGCATTCATCACAGCCCTAAAAAAGTCATGTATGTACCAGATGCCATGTGAGGTTAGAAGTGAGCAGTATAGAAACACAAAACCCCTGAAGTTAATGGAAAAGAAATGTAAAGTGTTGTAATGACTTAAATGAAAACTACATGGCTCTGGATCTCACCACTAAAGGACAGAACCATGATTTTTGTGTATATAGTTTAAAAGGAATTACAGTGAAAACTTTTTTCACCAAGCTGTTACTAGTTAGTTATATCTCGTTATGGTAAGATGTTGGATGTAGAAGGCTGGATTTATACTGCAGTTTAAAAATCTTGTCCATAACAGATCTGGACTAAAACTCTCCATTGTTGAATTGCCACATAAGTAGCTTAATGATAATGCTGAATTCATTATTTACTTATTGTGAAGGATGTACACAGCTCCTTATTTTTTTTTACTCTTAGCCATCATATTTTTCAATCCAGAAGTTTTCTAAAATGCTATGTAGCTCATTAACATCATTTTATTTACTGTGTCCACCAAAGCAGACTGTCATAGCTTTTTTATTGCACATAGCTATTCTAGTGTCCAAATACTTAGAGAAGAGCTGCTGCATTAGATTTAAACTTGAAAAGTGTTTTATATAAGCACATAAAAATGTAAAGTGCAAAACAACAAACTATTCTAAACAAACAAAGTTTTTTTGTCTACTTCTACTGTATTTAAGTATAGAGCAATAAGACAAGTCTGCATTATTACAGAGTTACTATTAAACAAATAACATGAAGAACTTAAACCCCCAACCATTCACTTAACCCCTACATTGCTGGCTTCTGTGCAGGTTCAACCTAGGTAGTAGAAGTCTGAAACGCTAACGTCCCTCTAGAATTATGTAAAAACAACTTCAGCACTTCTATGTGTAGTTCATACAATAGCTCAAGTTTCGTGTTAGGCTTGGCTGACAGACCAACATGGTAAATAATATGCTTTATAATTAGTGTTTAATAAGTTGGGAATTTTAAGATTCAGTGAAGCTCAAATTGTGGTTACAAAGCAATATCATATAGTTTCAAAGGGGTGGTTTTGAGGCCACAGTGCTAAGGGTGGGTGTATGTGTATGCAGACAGGCCCAAAGGGCTCCCAGCCATTCACCTGCTGCTCTCTCCCTCAGCATAGCAAAACAGACCAAGAGCTTCCAGTCACTAGAAGTAATTTTGCACTAAATTAAAATAAGGCAACTCTTTAAAACAGCACAGGCATAACTCTACTGTGTTTGAAGGGGGGCCTTGAAAAAATTGGAAGACAATTTAAGAAATCCTGTTGTGCTCCTTTCCTGATCCAGCAACTTCCAGTGGATCTCTTTCCTTGAGGATTGCACCTTTGCCATGGGCTCAGTCCTGCCTCAAGTGAGCATTAGCCTGATGTGCAGCAATGTGCTGCTTGCTCAGCCCTCTCCCTGTTTGCCTGTCCCTGCAATTCTGCTGGGGAACTGATCTCTGAGCTGGCTGCTTCTCTCTAAGCACAATTTCCTACAAATCTGGGAGATACCACCTTTGTGCCTAGGAATTATGCTGCTGTACTGGTGAGCTGCATGTGTCTGGAAAACAAGTACTTTTTTCTCCAGTCCAAAGTTTTTCACCGAGTCAAGTCTCTGTTGTGATGCACTGCTTGGCCGGATGAGTACTGGTACTGCCAGAAGGGATGCAACAGCTGGGAATGAAGTGAAGCAGTGCAGATAGATTGACTGGCTTAAGGGCAACTTGAAAATGCACCCTAAATAGTGAACAAAGTGCTAAATTATGCCTGTGTTGTTGTACTCATGCTTATCTGTTAAAAGGTCACTTACATACAAAAATAGCTACTTGCATATGCAAGTGTTATCTATGTTGTAAAAGACTACTCAGGGTAGTCCATGTGTGTTGGGCTTAGACACAACCATTTCTGTCCCAACAAAATGAATTTCACTACATATGTCCCCCCCCAAGGCATCATTACGATTTTATTCTTACAAAGAGCAGCAGGATTTAGGACAACAAAATCAGATTATTTCCTTTCTGAGAGATGTAAACATAGCACCTGCAAATGCTTACCCTGGTCTGCACTGCAGGTATTGCTTTTGCAATCTCTACAATCTAAATTCAGATATGAAGAATTCTGTTTTTTCTACTGGCAGTATTTTATTTCCTCTGTATTTACACATCTGTGTGAGCATGCTTTCTATTTTTAATTTGCTTCATCTGATAAATTTATTCTTTCCTGAAAGTGGAACTGTAGAATATGCTACACCTGGGAAGCACAGCAGTGTGATGGAAGGTATGTCATGATATGTCATTGTGATTGTAGGTTTTATGTTTTACTCTGAATACTGGCAGACTGTGTTAGTGGAGATAGCCAAAGGCACTGTACCAAGCTATTCTGATTGACAAGAAGTTTATACAAAACTATTTTCATGCACAAAAATGCACAACTCTTGTACTAGGAAGTTAAAAGGGAAACTAACAAAACCAAATCCCAAACCTTACCTAGCTTTGTAAAGACAGAGTCCTTGTTTAAGTATTCACCCTCAGAAACAAGATCTTGTAATTTATTTCTCACTTGTAATTTCCACCAACTTAAAAGATGCTATTTGCTTGCCAAGATGTGCAGCTACACAGACAGACATTCTGCAAAATCTGTGGGATATTGACCATGAATTATGGCAAGACAATGAGCAGAAGGATCCCAAATCCCCCATGGTATTCATTAATGGTTGCCCGTGACAAACCACTGTCAGCTTTAATAGTTTTCCTGGGGTGATTCCTGCTTCCTCTGTGGGAGACTTTTGAGATTGCTAAAGAGGATTCCTAAGTAGTAGCAATGGTTAAATAACTTTCATCAAATGTAATGCAAAACATAGGTAGAAAAAAATTATCTTCAATTTCATTTTATTTCTTCCTAAAGAAGTAATCTTCTTAGAACAGATGGTCTAATCAAATACCTGTACATATATACATATACACAAATATACACTAAGTGGGGTGTATATTCACTAGAGCATTACCAAAACAGTAAGCTGATGTTTTACTAATTACCCCAATGAGAGAAATGCTGAGTGCCATTCAGTAAACAGTTAATTTCCCAAAGCTGGACTAACTTTTACTTTGTTATCATTTAAATTAGACAGCTTTGCTAAGCCAAGGCAGGCTGTCTTCCCCAGCTCTGACAATCCTTTATTTTACATGCTGTCACACCAGTTTGAATAGGATGTAGTGTAGTAGCTACAAACATGGATAGCAAAACCAGGTCACTTAAAGCTGTAAAAAACCTTTCAATCCACATTTATGTAATATTGCATGTTTATGTTATGTTTTGCATATTACTTTTGAGCTCTAAATCTCCAGATGTGTTACAAGCAGGTGTATTCAGCTGCCCACAAAGTTACAGGTGGGGGAGATCAGACAAAGAGGTGCAGTAATTAGTACTCAGACAAGTGGTAGCTAAGCCAGACCCTTTTCCTTTGTCTCACAGGCCTTTTTTTCAAAGAGAAGGGTTTTTTTTTCTTTATATTAATTCCATGGCTAATGCCATAGAGAAAAGAAACTGCAGAGCCAAACAACAAATAAAAGGGACTAAAGAGACAGAAGAAATTCTTTTCTTGTTGGGGATGTCTCAGCTGTGCTTTTGGGACTGTCTGCATCTGCAGGCACTGTTCATCCTGCTCCAGAGTGTTATTGATTCTGTGCTCGTTGATCTCATGCAAATTGCATTTCTACAATAACTGTAATTTTATTTCTGATTCTTAATGTCAGTATTATTTTTGACAATTTTGGACCTACTAATATGTCCCCTGCCAGTTTTAATAAGTTTTAGAGCTGATGGATTAACACTGAATGTCAAACACCACAATTAGAATTGCTGATGTTATGCAGAAACACTGCTCTTAATATATATATAAAACCCCCCACTCTTATTATTGATACAGAATCTGCACTCATTTCTGTTGAATTTGATAAGTTTTTTGTCACAGGATTCCCAGGTTTAGAGGACCCTTGCTTGTATGTGAAAAACTTAAAGGAAGAATGAAAAGGAACATAAACAGTAATGACACTTTAAAGTGAAATCCAATTTCACCTCATTTCTCTTAAAAGGTGGGCCACATTGTTTTCCCTTCATTTGTATTTGTCAGGATGATAAAATAAATATTTTTAATGAGTCACAGAGTATACCTACATAATGTGGAATTGTTATAGAAACAAATTTGAATGTTGAATTTCATTATACAGTGAAGGGATGTCTTATTAGTATTCACAATGAATTGTGTGATGTCTCTCCACATTCAAATTAGAGCACATAGTGCTTTGAAAAAGAATGAAGTCGCTCATCAAATCCACATTAGGATATTGCACCAATATAAGTAATTCAATCAAAAAACCCCCCACATATTATCTTTTGAGGAAGGGTTGCAAACTTTGTGATAAACTGGTAATTTGTTCAGTTCTGTGCTGGAGAATATCACATAATTTCCTTTATTACATATGTCCATAATAAAAAATAACCATACAGCTCTGAAAAATATACAATGACTTCCTAAAATCATTATTACTGTTATCTGCAAATTTACACTTCAGGTATGGTATGTGCTTACACTGCCTCCTAACAACCTGTCATTTTAAAAACTTATTTCATCTTAGCTGACAGATGGAGAAGCACAGCTGGCTGGGGGGCAGTGCTGCTAAAAGGGGAAGGAAAGCAGCTGCTCCTGTCCCATGCAGAGGGCAGGGGTATAATGCCTGCATGACCCCTGCTGCTGCCTCAGGTGAGCACCTCAGAGCAATGGGGATAAAACCAATCCCCAACAAGATTTCATAGCCTCAGGTACTGTCCCAAATGACACAGAGTACCTCCCAAGTCTGAATGTGAATCTTCTACCTGAAGTAAAGCAAGAGCATCTCCAAATGAAAGAAAGGCTTATGACAAGGTATGTAACACTTTCCTTGGACTGAGGCAGACTTTCTTCTTGGGTTGATTATAAAGTAACTCAGATCTGGAGATGAAGAGGCTTCTTTCCCTATAGAGCTGTGGCAAAACTTCTGCAAGCTGGGGTTTCCCTCTGTACTTCTGCATGTCTCCACTGTAACCAGGAGCAGCCACTGACACATGACTTGGGCTAACTCAGGCAACCTTGTTAGTAAGACCAGGGCAGCCTGGGCTGTGTTGTGGTGCTTGGCATTTCAATGCTGCTTGCCTGTGGGGATGTTGTGCTGCCAGCTCTTTTTCTGTGCTATTAACCCCCCACAGAGATTAAATCTGCATGTGTATGCCAGGACAAGACAACTGTAACTCATGAACAGTGTAGAATGAATATAACCTAAAAAGTATTTGACTTTTGGTAAGCATTAGGTGGAGGAGTTTCTCACAAGAGAGACTGAATGTAATTTTTCTGTAGTGGTAAAAATAGACTTTCTACAATTGCCTGCTGGGATGCCTGAAGGTAAAGTTTAAGGACAGGGCTTCCTTTTATCCTAATACATTTCAATCTATTACAGAGCAAGCTGATAAGAGAAGCTCTAAGTATGCTTCTTTCCACTGTACCACCCTGGGAAGTAATAAATTACAGCATATTATGTTCCCTATCAGTTCTAGCCATCCCACGTCTTACAGAAGATGTGATAAAGAGAAACACCTTGGACAGAGTAATGCAATTAACTGCTGCTATTTGAAATGTGAAAAATTACATTCTCTTATCCTCGCCTGTCTAGTTGCTCAACTAATTTTGAGCAAAGATGCTGTTTAATGACTTGATGGTTGACTCTCATGACTTCTTTCCAACACTCTATTTCTTGCAGTAGGTGCAAGAAAGGTCAAAACCTTGCACCAGCCTCCAGTGTCCTGGCTAAGCAGCCCAGAGGTCACGGGTGCTGAGGGACAGGAGTGTTCTGGGACAGCCCAGCTCCACCTTAGCTGCCTCTGTGAGTGGCACAACAGGGACAGCCCCTCCCTGACACCTGGATGTGCTTCCGATGTCAGATGGCAGCTGGACAAGGCAGCATCTGAAGCCGAAAAGGGACGAATATGATAGATATGCCTCCATGTGTTCCTACAGGGACTCTGTAGTTTAAACAAGATAGCGCTGCTCAGCATTTATCTTTAAATGGAATTTTAGGGTCCAGTTTGTATGAAAGGAGCTGTATGAAGTGCACTTACTGGAATGAAAAGTATCTGTTTATAAAATGAGTCAGTATTTGTAAGGGTGCAAAAATAAAAGACCTCAGAGAAGGTGAGGTATTCTCTCGTCTGACAGAGAATTTAGGGCTGTACTATGCTACAAACCAAAGCTATATGCCCCTTTCTTTAAAGGTATGCAACATTTACATTTTTTCATATAAAAAGCCCTTTGCATATAGCATCTGAGTATTTTCAGGCCCCAATAAAGTGTTTTATGGATAAGAAGTGGCATAGCTCTGCTTATAACAATGTCTTTAGACAGCATACAGAATCACCCTGTTCCACATGGCCATCTGTGATATGTTAATGCAAAAGTACAAAAGAAAAAAGCAACTTCAAAAGATATGCCCTTGGATTTTTTAAATTTTTATTTCTCCTAATTTTTCACTGGGCATTTACTAAAAGTGCTGCAGTGAGAGCAATGGAAAATAACTCTAAGTTTTAGCTTATAATGGAAGTGAACATAAGGCTGCAAATAATTTTAAATGGATTTGAGATTATTTTTGTGAATTCTGTTATATAGCACTTGAATGCACTAGATAATAACACTTTGTGGGCATATGCAAATTAAAAAAGCTGGCAAAAAATTAAAATATATATAAGAAAAAAGCAAGCCTGTTAAGGTATCTTTGATTTTAATAACTCATAGTGACACAGTAAGGTTATGGAAATTATGTATTAATGTAATTTATTCAAGAAGCTGGAGAGATACTTGTCTTGGTCATAGGAGCTATTAAAGAAAAAAGTCTGCTGTTTACTTCTCATCTCCTTGCAAATATTTGTGACTCCATATCTCTCTACTTATCTGTAGGTATTCTGCAACACAGTACTGACTAGCTTTTAATCATAAAATCAATTCCTCCATCTGATATTATGCCTACTCAAGTTCCTTTCCAAGTTCCTTCATATTTCTCAGACTGCTTTTCTAGACTCAATTTTGTAATCATTATTTTGCGGATATGAGAGAAACTTAGAATCACAACTATATATATATATTTATGTAAAAGCCTACAAATAGCTTTAACTCTGACTTTGCATTTTCTTGTAGGGTCCTGTAACCCCCCAAACCTGGGGAATCTGCCTGCATACTTGCAGGTGTCTGGACTTGGCTGATGCCAAAATTTTGGATATGATGCTCAAAAATAGAAACTTCTGACTTTTTTTAAAAATATGCAAGCACACAAGAAAACCATTTAAAACTGTGTGTTGAATATATGAAGGGATATTTAAGTAGTTATAAAACAACCCTATGACATAGAAAATATTTTATTAGGACTTTATAGTTTATTTAAATTCTCTGAAGTTCCTTTCAATGAGGCAAATCCTATCCTGAGATGCAATTAATTCAATTCCTAGACATGAATTTGCTGAAACCAACAGATGTTCTTACTGAATAAAACCTGAATAGCAATTGTATAAAAGCTCCAGGAGGTATCCCAGTGCTTATGAAGTCCCAGATCATCCTGTCACTTCCCAGCAGCTTTAACTCTGAATACATTGCGCTTCTCCGAAGCCGCCCTGCTTTGCCATCAGCTGCTCTCCCCAGTGTCAGTGGAGGAAAATGAGGAGGCAGTTTTTGACTGAGGAAAAACTAAAAGTCATTGCTCTGCTCCTGGAGCTTTTAGATGTGGCAGGGCTTGGGACAAGATCCCTGTGGCATCCTGAGGCTATGGGGAGTCCACGAAATTGGGGCTGCAGCCTCACCTGAAGGCAAATAAAAAGGCAGCAAAACAAGTGTGACTCAAGTAAGTCTGAAGAGTAATTGTGTTTCTCCAAGTGTAAGGCAAGTGTGTTTCATACCAGTGCTTGCCTTCTCAGCCACTGCATTTGTTAATTAAAGAAACGCTTTATAATAGAAGAGCTGTCATAGATGATATAATGCTATCACTTTGATATCTTAATTAAATTACACTGCAGGCTCTAAGTCCTTCAGGATACCTTCATTTAAGATGCTCTATGTTGGTCACCATCAAAAATGGGATTTTGTTTTGGTTTGGGTTTTTTTAATACCTACACCTATAAATGCCTGGCTTTATTAGTCGAGCCTAGGCTAGCAGAGTGAAGGTAGGCATGGGATGATGTAACTACAAGAGATTAGGCTGAAAAGGCAGATTTGCTGAGGTTCTGCCTAGCTTTTATACAATAAAGAATCTTATCACCCTGTGGAAGAGTTTAGCATAAGTTATATAGTAATGGTGTTAAAATGCTGATTATGTACTGGATAGTCCATATTTTCCATTAAAAATCATAGATGTCAAAGAGTTTAAACTCAGTGTTTGTCACCCTGCTTCTTACTTGCAGCTGAGGAGCCAATTTTCGGCTTACGCAGTGGTCCGAGGGGCATTATTGTGTTGAATACCACAGGTCTGTGTAAATGTTTATAGTTCAGTAACACGAACAAGGTTTATACAATGGTTGAAGCTAAGTAGAGAAAAAAGGTTTCTGCTGGATGTCATTCTGTTGAATGTCTTAATTATTGCTATTTGTTTACATGTTGGTATTGCAGTGGTGTGTCATGGAGTGGTGCAAGCCCACAGCTTGCTGAGAGCCATTGTCCAAACAGGGGTGAAGACAACCTCTGCCTGGAGGCACTGCCCATCTTGACAGCATTTTAATCTCTCTCATTGTCAGTTTTATTATTTTGTTGATGGCCAGCTGCTCTTTTGTCACTGTAACAATGACAAGCTGTCAAGCATGTGCTGGTCTTAGCAATGCTCTGGTGTTTGCTTGTTGCTGTGCCTTGGAGAAGGGGATGCAAAACAGCCACATCCTACACTCTTGAGTAAATCCAAGTAGGAAAACTTCAGGAAGCAGCAGAAGTATAAGAAGAAAATATACACCTATATACATATATGTATTTGGTGCTGTCACTCTGGCATTTGTGATGGACAAGTCCTTCATGTGTCACTCTTAACTCCCACTGAAGACTGTGGGAATCTTTGCACTGATTTAAATTGAAGCAGACTTGCTCCTAGATGGTCCAATTACGTAAACAGCAGCAAGAGCTTATAAGACAAAATTTTCTCACACTGCTAGAAAAAATAATGAAGGGACACACTGTATTCAATGTGGGACTCTGAATAAAATCAGTCTCTTAATGATGAATAATTGTAAAGGTTAAAAAAATGACATTGCAACAAACAATGTGCCCCTCTAATCATCTCAGATGAGGACTGATCTCCCACTGTGTTTCATTGTTTGGAGTTATTTCATTACTGGACTTAACTTGATGTAAAATTAATTATTCCTTAATATATCTGCATTAAAAAAGTGCCAAACACCAATTATGAATTATGACATTTAAAATAATTCACCAAGTGAGTTTAATTAAGTTACAAATAGAATGTTCTGCAAATAGAACTGCTGCTTTGAGGGCAGGCTGCAGCACACTGCCTGCATGGCATTAGCCAAACAGGCACCCATGATGCATGTGTGTGCTAGACTTTGGAAATGAAACTTTTTTGAACAGGTGAAATACCAAGAATAATAATTACTTGTGATCTTGTAAGAAAATATACTGTTTATCTATAAAGGCAGTATCTCAGACTGCAGTGTCATTAGTGGTTTCACGCTTTGTATTTTTAAAATAATTCTTTAAAGGGCCATTGCAGTATAAGCCAACCCAATGATGAGAAGGCTGCAGAAAAGATTTATTTTGGTTTTGATCTGTAGCAGAGCAGCTGAGTAAGAAGGGCTGGGGAAGGCTTATTAATTTTTGCAATGATCCAACACAAGCAAGTACTTGTAAGAACAATACACTTCTCTTCTTTCAGTAGAGTTGTTTTTTCAGTTTTAGAGGAAACTCTTCTTTTTAACACTCCTCCATGACATAATATGGAAGAAGTTACAAAGGAGATTCTGTGTGGCATTCCTAAACTGCTCCAGAGTTTGAGGGAAGATCATCTCTAGCCTCCTGGATGGTATCAACAGTGACTGAATAAAATCTCTGGAAAAATACATTTACTCTTTAGTGCTGTAAAAATATAGATAATCTGGACTATAGTGCTTATATTCTTATCTTTAATGAAACGTTATGGGAAATCTGTGTAAACCAGGATAAAGTGGGAATAACTCTTGTGACTTTGTTAAAGCTGCAACAGACAACAAAAAAATTAGGAAATTAAATCTTTAAACATGTATTAGGTTCTCCTGCGGTATCTTTTATCAAAATCAATTTTCTCTGAAAAATACATTAAGAGCTCAGAAGCTGAATATTTTGATATTCAAATATGTGAACTAAATTATATTTTGGATGCTTGACCAATCGCAACTGATGCTGGCATCATGACTGGGATTTTTACTTTTCAAAGTGCCCCAGAATGGGTAACTGCTGCAGAAGTGGGAGGTTTCAGGGACAGAGGAGCAGTGGTCCTCTTTTCATAGGCAGCATTTACTGACGCATGCTGTTGATAATCTTCTGGCCAGAGAATTAAATGTGAATTCTTTATTCACAGCTCAGAGCCTTTGCTCCCCAAAGTAGCCTCTGTAAAGTGACTGCAGCTGTATCTGAGAGCTGATTGTGTGAGCTGCATGTGCTGCTGCATAAATGGGATCAGTGACTGCAGTGTCACGGCAGTGCCTGGTCACGGGAACCAAGCTCTAGGGACTGCACTCCTTCCTCCTGCATTTCTACAGGTAGGCTTTGGCCTGTGTCCTTGGTCAAGAAGGAAGTCTGAAAAGAGAGCGGGGGGAAACAGGGGGAGGAAAGAGTATAGCTAAATTTTGAAACAAGTTAGTCGCAACTGTTGGCAGCACCAGATAAAACTGAAATGGAGAGGTGGCAATGGTATGAAACAGGAAAAGAAGGGTGTGAAGCACTGAGGTCATCAGAAAAAAAAAATGCAAAAGCCAATTGAAGTTTAAAAGACAACTTCTTTTTGTTACTGTTTTCTTCCTCTTTAGTCCTCAATTATTTCAGGTCATTCCCCTGAATACCTGTCAAGGTTTAACCCAGCCAGCCCCCAAGCCCCATGGAGCTGCTCACTCACTCCCCCTGTGGAAGACTGGGGAGAGAATTGGAAGGGTAAAAGCCGGAAAACTCGTGGGTTGGGATAAAGACAGTTTATAGGGAAAGCAAAAGCCAGGCACACAAGCAAAGCAAAACAAGGAATTAATTCACTGCTTCCCATGGGCAGGCATTCCTGCCTTTTTTTTTTTTTTTAATCTGTGGTAACACAGTCCAGATTGCTGAACTACATTCATGCATATAAAATCACACCTTCATTTTGCTGTGTATGAGGCAAAGAATTGAGTGTCCAGTCCAAAGGCAGTGGAGGAATTGTGCACACAAGAAGAAAAGCAAAAGGAAATAAAAGGTCACTGTCTTAAGATGGGTAAAGAAAATGGGATGTAAAAGGGCTAGATGAAAAAAAAGTGAGTTACCATTAAGTAATTTTCCCTACTGCCTAATATCCTTTCACTTCTCTAGCTTAGTAAATGTTATGCTAAATGACAAAACGAATGGTAAAGATCAGGACAAGAACTTCTCACGTAGAACAGCCAGAAATGCAACTTTGTAAGTTACATTTTTCTCCCCTTTTCCCCAATAGTCTAAAGATGCTCTTATAAAGAGCGTGTGCTTGTGAACAGAAGTGGGCTCCTAATGGAGCTGGACCATAATTTATTTTTATGGCTTGCAATGTTAAGTAATTTTACTTAACATGCCATTTTTGAAACTAAATGCAAGAGAGAAGGAAAAGTATGAGACACAGCAAACGCACTAAGGAAGATTTACATATTTCCACTGAAAAGTAAACTGATGGTCTGGTTCACTGACACCACATTGCTCCAGCATAAGGCAACTCTTGCAGGTGTCTCCTACAGTGTTTGACAAACAAGTCTACCTGGTGCTTCTAAAATACTTTTTTTTTTTTCAGACAAGAGGAAGATGTCACAATTTAACATCAACTGAGTTACTGGATGGAGCAGTGTGAGAGTTTGCCCTGATCACCGTGTTAAGAGAGGTATCACAATACAACATTCTGCTTGCTGGATGCAAAGATTTAGCAGCAAGTCACAACTAACTTGTTAACTGTTTGGTGTTATTGTGTCACATCCATCATCACCACATCTAGTACCCTTTACTTGACAGTTTATCTCATCATAACAACTAAAAGGAAAAGGGTCCTCTAAACCCTTTCTGACGGGGGCTGCTACTGGTTCCACCAGGAAAACAATTAGGAAACACAGTTCTTTTGGCAATGCTGCCATCTTAAATGCTAGCAAAGACCTTTTATCAGGCTCTAGTGATTATTTGAAAGTTCAAAGAAATATTTATTTTTTTCTGCTTTATTAGCCCCCAGTTGAAGTGAGTTATATGAATGAACAAATACGAACTTCATGTCTGTTGCAAAGTTGTACTCTGCCTTATAGTTTATTCCTATTTTTTAAGCACTGCATTGAAAGGCAATTTTTAAAACCTATTTAGAGCATGTACAATTGCTGACTTGCTTTACTTTTTGTCTTCTTTTCAGTACCTCATGCTTTTAATGTCATAAACAGCTGTATATGATTGTGTGTTTGGACAAAAATGATGAAGAGCAGGTCAGGAAATATGAACTGTGGGTCTATCTGGTTATTTAACATATTTCAGGAGAGGTACAGAAGATAAATGAAAATCTAATGGTTTCTGCCTTTATCCTTTGCCAGGCTCAAGGATGTCTCCTAATTTGACTTGAACATATTTTTGAATTCCTTTAAAGCTAGTGTTCCTAAAAATACCTGTAAAATCATCTAGATACTAATTGGAACATTGTGTTTTCTTCCACAGGAAGTTTCAAATTCCAACTTCTGCCTAAAACCAGCCAATTTCTAGAAGAAACATCAAGCAATTCATTGCATTTGCCTGCAAAGCCTGGGTCACTCTGTTGTCAGATGATGAGATTCAAGGCCTGCAAAGTTGGATCTTTGCAAATTGCGTGCCAGCTACAGCGAGGATTCAAATGTAAACCATTTGTCTCATCTACACAAACCTGCCAGTTGGCATTTTCCTGTAAGCTTTTTAATTTCTTTTCCCTTATTTTAATTATGGGAGGTACCTCAGTGCCTGAGGCTATGTTACTATCTCTAGACTGAGGCACTTTAAAGTAAATGCTTGTTTCATACATCTGCTTTCTAACCTGGTATTAATGCAGGCGTATGTCATGGCTTCTTGACGTGGCAGGTGTAGGTATCCTCACTTCTCAGTGGCCCTGCCTGGCCTCAGTTTGTTTGTAAATGTTGAAGCCTCAAAGATGTTTTCCCCACAGAAACCACAAGGCAAATGTAACAAGTAATCAATCTTCTGAACAACAATCAGGAAGCCTCCTAACAAACATCCTACACAAATGCAATAATTAATCTGAGCTATGACCTGAATGGCAATGAATATAATAAGTTTGAAATGGTGTGCATACTGTACTCATTTTTTGGCTGTCACAGATAGTCTGTTATATGCAATACAAACATATTGGTTTGTTTTGAAGAATACTAATTTCAGGAGGGGAATGTGACACAAATGGTGCATGCAGATCAGGTTGTCTGGTCTTACATGTTCAGACTAAAGTAAAACACAATGTCAATGTCAAAGCAGAGCAGGAAGGATATATAAACTCAGAAACTAAAAAACCCCAAGCCATCAAACCTAACACAAACCACACAGCAAACTCAGTCCTTTAACCACAAAGCCTCAGACAAATGATCGAGGGCTGTGAACATTAAGTGGTGGAGAAAGAGACGTGTTTGGCACAGGTTCAAATTAGGCATTGTAGGGTCTCCTTTATTAATTAGGAGGATGTGTAATTTGAAAACTGCAGGCTGATCTTCAGCCAGTGTAAGTCAGCCAAGTGCCATCTTACTCAGTCTAGTTGAAGATAGTAATGACATTTTTTTGAGAGAATACATTTTTTAATCTGAATTAGTAAGTAACACTTAAAGATTTTACAAAATGAATGTGTTTCTTCTTCATCTGGCATCAGTGTTGGGTAATAAAAGCAGGTGGGCAGGTTTCAGTCCTGAGCGAGCAGGCTGGAGGCCGTTGTGCACAGTAATGTTTCCAGGGCAGCATCAGAGAAGTTTTTTTAAATAGGGGCAAAAGCATTTTCCCTAAGGAATAAAATAACGCATCTTCTAACGGACACACTTCTAACAGTCTTTTCTCTTACACAGATTTTCTTTTTATAAATCCATCTACCAAAATTAACCTAGGAAATGACTAAAGAAATGCCACCAAAAAGAAACACCTCCTTGGACTAATACAAGTGACTCTTACTGACTTTCACTATCAGACATGTAAGAATGGGATTTATTATTATTTATATTATTATATATTAATTTATATTATATATTATTTATATTATTTATTTTATATATTATTTATTTATTTAGTGTTTATTTGTTTAGCTTGGCTTTCATTCAAAATGAAGCAGGGAAAAAAAATGGAATTCCTTGTACTTTTTCTGGTGGTAGCTCACACTAGTTGAGATTGGGTGGATGCTCCCTAGAGACTGTTGAGAAATGCTCATCATGACATTTTCCTCAAATGACATTGAAATTTTCTTGTGAGTCATTAGATCCATCACCTAAGTTTAACTACACATTAAGCATATTATACCAGGTCCATGAAAAGGTAGGGCTGGCCAAAGGATGGAAAAGTCTGACAGGTAACTGTTGAACAATTACATGTCAGGAAAAAGATTGATTGTTAATAATGACATTGCTTACTCACAAAGAAAGAGGAAGAGGAGCAATGGAAAAGAAGGGAAAAAATCAGAAAATGAATGAGCCTAGAGAGAAGAGTGGGGTACAGGAACAGGAACATGCTAATGATGGTTCAAGAAACATCCTAGCACAACTAATAAAATGTAAAATATATTTAATTGAAGATTTTTTCTCTTCAATAATTATTTTCTGCTCTTCTCTGTGGTGTCACCACAGACACCTCTTGTTTTCACTTCCTCTGCCATGGTTAAACATACATCTATGTTTTCCTTCTCCATACAGTGTGAAAGTAAAAGGATTATTTTCCTCATTTCTCANGCTCCTAATGGAGCTGGACCATAATTTATTTTTATGGCTTGCAATGTTAAGTAATTTTACTTAACATGCCATTTTTGAAACTAAATGCAAGAGAGAAGGAAAAGTATGAGACACAGCAAACGCACTAAGGAAGATTTACATATTTCCACTGAAAAGTAAACTGATGGTCTGGTTCACTGACACCACATTGCTCCAGCATAAGGCAACTCTTGCAGGTGTCTCCTACAGTGTTTGACAAACAAGTCTACCTGGTGCTTCTAAATACTTTTTTTTTTTTTCAGACAAGAGGAAGATGTCACAATTTAACATCAACTGAGTTACTGGATGGAGCAGTGTGAGAGTTTGCCCTGATCACCGTGTTAAGAGAGGTATCACAATACAACATTCTGCTTGCTGGATGCAAAGATTTAGCAGCAAGTCACAACTAACTTGTTAACTGTTTGGTGTTATTGTGTCACATCCATCATCACCACATCTAGTACCCTTTACTTGACAGTTTATCTCATCATAACAACTAAAAGGAAAAGGGTCCTCTAAACCCTTTCTGACGGGGGCTGCTACTGGTTCCACCAGGAAAACAATTAGGAAACACAGTTCTTTTGGCAATGCTGCCATCTTAAATGCTAGCAAAGACCTTTTATCAGGCTCTAGTGATTATTTGAAAGTTCAAAGAAATATTTATTTTTTTCTGCTTTATTAGCCCCCAGTTGAAGTGAGTTATATGAATGAACAAATACGAACTTCATGTCTGTTGCAAAGTTGTACTCTGCCTTATAGTTTATTCCTATTTTTTAAGCACTGCATTGAAAGGCAATTTTTAAAACCTATTTAGAGCATGTACAATTGCTGACTTGCTTTACTTTTTGTCTTCTTTTCAGTACCTCATGCTTTTAATGTCATAAACAGCTGTATATGATTGTGTGTTTGGACAAAAATGATGAAGAGCAGGTCAGGAAATATGAACTGTGGGTCTATCTGGTTATTTAACATATTTCAGGAGAGGTACAGAAGATAAATGAAAATCTAATGGTTTCTGCCTTTATCCTTTGCCAGGCTCAAGGATGTCTCCTAATTTGACTTGAACATATTTTTGAATTCCTTTAAAGCTAGTGTTCCTAAAAATACCTGTAAAATCATCTAGATACTAATTGGAACATTGTGTTTTCTTCCACAGGAAGTTTCAAATTCCAACTTCTGCCTAAAACCAGCCAATTTCTAGAAGAAACATCAAGCAATTCATTGCATTTGCCTGCAAAGCCTGGGTCACTCTGTTGTCAGATGATGAGATTCAAGGCCTGCAAAGTTGGATCTTTGCAAATTGCGTGCCAGCTACAGCGAGGATTCAAATGTAAACCATTTGTCTCATCTACACAAACCTGCCAGTTGGCATTTTCCTGTAAGCTTTTTAATTTCTTTTCCCTTATTTTAATTATGGGAGGTACCTCAGTGCCTGAGGCTATGTTACTATCTCTAGACTGAGGCACTTTAAAGTAAATGCTTGTTTCATACATCTGCTTTCTAACCTGGTATTAATGCAGGCGTATGTCATGGCTTCTTGACGTGGCAGGTGTAGGTATCCTCACTTCTCAGTGGCCCTGCCTGGCCTCAGTTTGTTTGTAAATGTTGAAGCCTCAAAGATGTTTTCCCCACAGAAACCACAAGGCAAATGTAACAAGTAATCAATCTTCTGAACAACAATCAGGAAGCCTCCTAACAAACATCCTACACAAATGCAATAATTAATCTGAGCTATGACCTGAATGGCAATGAATATAATAAGTTTGAAATGGTGTGCATACTGTACTCATTTTTTGGCTGTCACAGATAGTCTGTTATATGCAATACAAACATATTGGTTTGTTTTGAAGAATACTAATTTCAGGAGGGGAATGTGACACAAATGGTGCATGCAGATCAGGTTGTCTGGTCTTACATGTTCAGACTAAAGTAAAACACAATGTCAATGTCAAAGCAGAGCAGGAAGGATATATAAACTCAGAAACTAAAAAACCCCAAGCCATCAAACCTAACACAAACCACACAGCAAACTCAGTCCTTTAACCACAAAGCCTCAGACAAATGATCGAGGGCTGTGAACATTAAGTGGTGGAGAAAGAGACGTGTTTGGCACAGGTTCAAATTAGGCATTGTAGGGTCTCCTTTATTAATTAGGAGGATGTGTAATTTGAAAACTGCAGGCTGATCTTCAGCCAGTGTAAGTCAGCCAAGTGCCATCTTACTCAGTCTAGTTGAAGATAGTAATGACATTTTTTTGAGAGAATACATTTTTTAATCTGAATTAGTAAGTAACACTTAAAGATTTTACAAAATGAATGTGTTTCTTCTTCATCTGGCATCAGTGTTGGGTAATAAAAGCAGGTGGGAAGGTTTCAGTCCTGAGCGAGCAGGCTGGAGGCCGTTGTGCACAGTAATGTTTCCAGGGCAGCATCAGAGAAGTTTTTTTAAATAGGGGCAAAAGCATTTTCCCTAAGGAATAAAATAACGCATCTTCTAACGGACACACTTCTAACAGTCTTTTCTCTTACACAGATTTTCTTTTTATAAATCCATCTACCAAAATTAACCTAGGAAATGACTAAAGAAATGCCACCAAAAAGAAACACCTCCTTGGACTAATACAAGTGACTCTTACTGACTTTCACTATCAGACATGTAAGAATGGGANGCAATGGAAAAGAAGGGAAAAAATCAGAAAATGAATGAGCCTAGAGAGAAGAGCGGGGTACAGGAACAGGAACATGCTAATGATGGTTCAAGAAACATCCTAGCACAACTAATAAAATGTAAAATATATTTAATTGAAGATTTTTTCTCTTCAATAATTATTTTCTGCTCTTCTCTGTGGTGTCACCACAGACACCTCTTGTTTTCACTTCCTCTGCCATGGTTAAACATACATCTATGTTTTCCTTCTCCATACAGTGTGAAAGTAAAAGGATTATTTTCCTCATTTCTCAGCCATTGAAAGAGTGGCTGGTGCCATTTCCACAGTGGCCTACACTTTCTTTCCCTTCAACACAGAAGGAATCAGCAACTCCAAAGTCAATTTTTTTGCCCTTCGTTCCACAGAAGATGTGAATTGTAGAAAGAAAGCTTCCTCCTTCCCTTTGTCCTCCCTGTCTGACAACACTTGGCCATTTCCTCTGGCTTTCTCTGTGGCCACTTCTATCTGTGAGTACCAGCAAGAGCTCCTTGTGCCTCCTGCCTCGCGCGGGCACGGTTCACACCCAGGTCCCGCTGCCCCAGGAGCCCGGCAGCCGCTCTGTCCTCAGACAGCCTCCGGGATCTTCTCCTGCACGCTCTGAGGCATAAGGCAGGCAGATGGGCTCTCAGATGGTGACAGGGACAGCGAGGCACAGGATGTGCAGAAGCATCCCTTCCACAGAGTGAATGGGAGCAGACTGTGAAAGGGGGGTCAGGCGGTTTCCAGTCGTGCTTTGAAGAGGGCAGAACTTGTAGCTTGTGAAAGACTTCGAGATTTCAAAGTCTGGGCTCCGAGCTTAACATCAAACTAAAAATTTGAAATTTTGAAATTTCATAGAAAGAAAATTTCCACCAAAAATTATTTCTATATCTAGCAAATACAACTTTTTAAAAATGTTGACACAAACAACTTTGAATTGCTTAGGTTTTTGGAGGAGGAAAGAAACAAAAAAATTAAGAAGTAGGATATAGAGAAGCAAGAAATGGCAGCTCTAGACAGACCATAACTTTTATTTGTGAAATTGTCATAGTTGTGACAAAATCAACCTGACTTTTTATTTCAACAGATAACATAATCTGTTAAAAACCAGATAAACCAAGCCAGATCCACAGACTATCTCCCACCAGTTCAGTTGCTCTGGTACACGAGTAGATGAAGTACGTTAAGGGTATCCCTGCTGAAATGTAAAATGCAAGTGCCAAGGAGCTAACCAAGCTGTATGAAAGCATACCAGCTGGGCTGGGACAGCAAAGGAGGAAGGTCAGGAACTCTGAAAAGAAAGAGGATCAATACCAAAGTCTTGAGAGAAATGAATTCAAGCCCTACAGAGAAAAAGAAAACTACCTCAGGTGAATTTGTCAGAAGTAGCTGCCTGTTCAAAAAATAATGGTGCTTGTTCTTTTGCTCAAGTTTCTTTTCCTTTCTCTTTTTTTTTTCTTTTCTTCTCATTTCCTTTTCTTCTCTGCTTTCCCTTGATTGATAACAGAAAAAAAATGGTGCCTCTATATGCAATTGTGAAAGTGTTGAAATCTGGCAAGTGCAAAAAGGCTAGAAAAATAAAAGATTAAAAATGTTAAAGTATATTCAGCAGCCAAGAAGCTGACCCAAAACCACAGGTAACAAGTTCATGGAGATGTCAACTTAAAGTTCAGATGGATCAGCATTTCAAGTGAATTTTTTGCAGGGTTTTTAGAGAGAAAGGTAAGAAAGAAGGTAATAAAACTGGAAGTAAGCTTCCAAGCTTACTTTGGCCATGCAGTCCTCTCTGCAGTTCTGCTTAATGGAAGAGATATTCAAATAGTCTAGATTTTTTTTTTCTTTCTGCAAATTTCTCAATTAGAAATGGTTCATTAATTAATGGAAATTAGTGAGAAACCTCACTAACTAGTAATTTCCAACTCTGAAGAATGGGTTGCTTTCCCTAGGCTTGGCATCGAGGGCGAACTTCAGTACCAATCCCGGGCTAGGGGCAAGGTGCAGAAGGAAGGAAAGGAAGCACAATGCTCACCCCATCTCATCCTCTGCTCTCACATCTCTCCATCTTTCCTGAGGCTCAGATTTTTTCTAAATGTTTTGATAACCCTTGCTATGGTGGGGCTTGAAAAATACTAATGTTGATAGAGAAAATGAGAGCAAACTTGTACTAATTCTGCTAAAGCTACTGATGTTAGTCTGGATTAAACTCGTGCAAATCAGAACACAGCATGGACCTAACCAGCTGAAGAACAGGAATTTCTGTACAAAAGGCAGCATTGTGCAAACCTAAGATCTATAAAGTCTCTTAGTTCTACGGGGTCTTTGTATTTTTGACTTAGTTACAGCTATGATGTGCAATGAGATATGTATGATGCATGGTAAAGACCTCGGCTATCCATTAGTAATAGACAGGAATGAAAGATAAATATCTAATGTTTGACTGATACAGCCTCCAGTGAGAGTGGCTGGGTGTTTTAAATGCATGCCTGCACTTCTGGGGAAGATACAGTGAGCGGCTTGATGCCCACAGCAGTTGGCACCAAACAGTTGGCAGCTTCTTCATCTGCCTCTCAGGAGAGTGCCTGCTTTACACTAGGGTTTGGTTTCATGTTTAAACCTGCCATGGAGAATGACACTGATGATCTGCAAAGAGACAGTCAGCAAAGGCACCCATGTCAGGTGCAGTAAGAGAGAAATGCTGTCTGTGCAGTTCGAGTGACTGCTCAGAAATAGGTTAAACCTCCTGTGGCATGGTCACCATGGATTCCAGGGGGCTTGGGGGCTGTGTGCTCCAGTGTGCTCACTTGCACAGGCAGAAGGAGCCTGACCCCACAACCTGCTCCCAGCCCCAACACAGGAGCACAGTGAGCAGGTCTGCTCTCCATCTCCACTTTCTTAAGCTCCTCTGTTCAGAGATAAAGTTATATCTAAGGGAGTTTAATGCTCTGAACGTGTGAATGCCTGTGCGTATGCCTGTCAGAACAGGTCCTGTCAGACCCCACTTGACAGGACCTGTTCATAATCTAAACCCTCAGGTATTCAGACATCCTTTTAAATGAATAGCCCACATAATGTTTAAACACTTGAAATGGAGACCAGTGAAGTTTTTCTAAGAGGGAAGTTGTTTTTAAGACACATTTCATTTCAAAAAGCCAGAAGCCTGCAAGATTGTGTTCCTTGTAAGAGTAGCAGCAGCTAACATATACAGCACAAATAGATCTATTATTTACTAGCCACCTAAAACTTTATCAGTGCCAGTGGTGAGCCAGACTGAGTCTTATCAGCAGAACTGCTTTGACACCAAGCTGCTTTTCTCACGGTATTCTCCAGGCCTTGCAACGCGAACTGGAGAAACATGCAGGACAGCGTACGAGCTCGCCACAAACAAGGCTACAGAAGCAGCCTGTGCTAATCACTGGAGCTGTTGGCACACTCTTAACGTTTTGCCAACAGCTGTGAAATTATTCCTTTTTCAGATCTGAAAAAAAATAATCACAGTTTTATTTTTCCTCAAAAAGTTCCAGAAACAGTGATATGACCTTTAGGGGGATGCTACAGAAAATGGGAGAGATAATGGGTCCTTTGAAACAATGAATCAATGGGGGAAATGTATTTTCTTACATAATCCATCACCCTGATAAAATTTGCACTTGCCCTGTTAGGGAATAAACTGGCTATAAACTGTTCTGTGCTGGGAGAGCGGCGTGGTGCATGCTGCAGTCTGTAACGAGGACACACAACTGGGGATATTTTGAGCTCAGCAATTTACATAAGCAAAGAGCCTAATCCTGTGCATGCAGGACTCTGGAGCAATGGAGAAAGCAGGGAAGAAAAAGAAGGAATCACCTAACTTCCATGCATTCCCATGACTTTAGTATCCAAAAGAAATGAATGGATCATCTGGCTGTGTGTGCCACGGCTGGCACGGGGGGCTGGCCAGGGCACTGCACTCGGCTTTTCTGCTTGCTGGTCAAGTAAAAGACTGATGGTTGCAAACGTGAAAACTTTCACTTGTTGTTCTCTGAAAGTCTCGCACATTTTGAGAGATGTTTTGGGAACAGTATTTCACAGAGTTGAAGATTGTTAAGCATGGTCTGTGGAATTTGGTGGCAGTCAGCAGAAACACCAAAAGTAGCCAGAGCAGGATTTATGCAGGTTGTCTTGGACTGCAGACACGAATCACGCAATTGCACTGACTCCTTAAGACCTGAGCTTGTAAAATACCTAAATGTTACAGGTACAGACATCAACCAATTTCAAGATGAAAAGATGCATCTGCTAAAAATTACTAGATCCCATACAATATAAAGTTTTCTGTACAGTCTTATAGTTGTCATCTTCCAGACAGAGTCCTTTGGGAATCAGAAATACTTCATGCTTTTAAAATCTTTATGAGTCCACTACAAAAAGGAATCATAGCACAGCACTATGCCTAGGAAAAAATCTCCAAACTACTATTCTTTTTAAATGCTCACAAAATTAATAACGCAGGGTAATAAAATTCAAAATCATTGCCCTTTTTTTAACCTTATGATGACATTATTAAACAAATAAGCAAAACAACTCTCAGATTTATTTTTGCTTGATCATTTGAGTGAGTTTTAGCCAATTACTGTGAAAGACGAAACCCCCAAATTACTACCAGCACAAAATGAAAACAATAGAGGATTTTTTTTCCTCTGCTTTCTTATCCCTTCATCATCTCTCCATTGGACAGCACCGTGGATTTAGTTCATTTCACTGTGGCCAGTGCTGGTTTGCCGCAGGTTAGGTCAGGCTGCTTGTCTTGTGCAGGGTGTCAGAAACCAACACAAGAGAAATGAACACAGAGAAAAAAATGCTTTCCAGTAAGAGTCATGGAAATTGCTGGGAGTGTTAGGCAGGCATCACAGCTGAAATTGTTTTTGCCTTTTTAAAAAGATAATGTTTCAATTTGGTACTGTCACTTCAAAACAAACAAAGCTAACTAAGAGTTCCTTGAAGAAAATAGTAATTTCTTAAAAGACTGGTCTTAAAGTTTGTTTAGATGTTCCCTTTTCAGAACAGGAATAATTCACAGCAGAGAGACAACATGTTGAAAGGTGCGTAGTTTGTTAGCAGTAAATAGTAGTAAATACAACCCTGCTCTCCCTGTCCTGCCATTTATATAGTGAAGCTGGTTGGGCTGCCAGCTCTTCTGTCCAAGAATACATTAGCAATTCATCGAAAGAGCAAATGTCATTATACATGGGAAGCCCAGGGAATTATTTTGCATTTGATTTCCAGCTCTGATAGCATTATTATTGACTTAAATTGTCTCCTGCATAGCATGCACTAGACACAAAAAATAATTGTATTTTCAAACTTCCAATCACAGTAATCCTGAATTGCCCAAATACTGATAGCTTTGATACAACTGAATATACAACCCTTTAGGTCAGACTTCTAGCCTGCTCACTGATGAAGTTCATCGGAAGCTGCCAGATTAAAGCATAATTTCTCAAATATCTAAGAACACAACCATAAAATAGCTGTATGGGTATACTGTATACTCACAAAGCCAGGCATGAATCCTTTAATGCAAAAATCTGGTTTAGGTAGGTGAAAATGAGGAAGGAAACATTTCCTTGTGTTGCCTGTCTCAAGTAAATAATGTCACTGTGGGGTCGGCACAGTGAGATCACGTGTAATCACAGCTCAGCCTCCCCAAGTGATTGAGATCAGGCCTCCCTCTGAGCACAAGGCTCTACCACCTCCATTAGAAATGCCCATTTTAGGAGAAAAACGGGAAAAGACCAAGCTGATAGAGAAGAAATGTGATAATTTTCTCTTTAAGTGAAAAGGCTTTTTACTGTATTCCTTGAAAATGCAACTTTATGCTTTATTTAAAGCGCAAAACTATCTGGCTGCAGTGCTGACTGTACAAGCAGGAAGCTATGCACATATTGGGACTCCTGGATCACAAGGAAGGTGTTCCTTCGAATGTTTCTGACAGATATCCATGTGTCAGAGCCCACCTGACAGGACCTGTGATGAAGGGTGCCTATGGTACATGGCCAAGGCATCTTCAAGGACTTCCCAAGCTGCGTTAGGAAGCTCACAGTGCTCCTGAAAACAAGGACTCATGGACAGCCTTTGGTCCTCTCGAAGAATAAACAATAAATCGTTACCTGAATGTGAAAGAGACTTGGCGGGAGATTGGGGCACAAAACAATTTTGACAGTGGTTTGCAAGATGTCCAGAAGAAAGATGGGGAGTTGTTTCTGCAGCTAGTGAGACACTATGTTCTGCCATGGGCGGAATAGGCAGG
This sequence comes from Aleadryas rufinucha, assembly GCA_013397815.1. NCBI lineage: Eukaryota > Metazoa > Chordata > Aves > Passeriformes > Aleadryas > Aleadryas rufinucha. The sequence continues at coordinate 241,327 of VZTH01006498.1, read as the reverse complement.
ACTATGGCTTGCAGCAATTCAAGGCTGTGTATGGATTTAAATCAACACAGCTACTGAAGGAATTGGGAAAAGGAAAAAAAAGACCTTATGACTCCATGTGGCCATATCTGAGAGGACCAGCTGGGATGTTCCCACAAGGCCAAAATAAAAAAAGTGAGGGTGAAAAAGCACAAGTTTACTATTCCTTGGTTACTCTGCTTGTAACTAGTATTGGACACAGAGGAGAACTGGTACTGAAGAATTTGATTCCTCTCTCAGTAAATGCCAAACCAACAAGCAAACAAACAAATAAAACAGAGATGGAGCTTTGTTTAGATAAATGCAGCCATCCAAAACCAAGAGACATGAAGTGCTGCTGGGCTCAGACACGATGACACTTCCAGCTCACGGAGGGCTTTGACATCTGCTCCCCAGTGACTCTGGCTGGAGGGATGAATTCATGGCCCCTCCCTAGAGGTCGCAGACCCACAGCAGTTGGCAGATGAGACTGTCTGCTCACATCAGTGCAAAATTCATCAGCTCTGCTGACTGCCCTGGTGGCTGTGGTTTAGAGCTCAACCAGAAGACCTCAGGGCTGAAGCAGTGGGGAAGTCCTCTCTGTGGCCTCTGCTGAGGGGAAATGGACAATAACCCCAGCCAGGATGGGGAGGAGGACACAGCAGCAAAGGACAATTCATCTTCAGCCATGTGGTACACTTGTTGAATGAAGGTTAAAAGACAGTTTAAACATCAGATTCTATGAAACTAGAAAACCTCCAGAGGTGGTGGCCAGTAGAGAGGACAGTAGTGACAAATACTCTGAGATTACCACCTGTCTTCCAGACGCTTCACTACACTAGCTTCTGCTTTATTGAAATATGTGTCTAGCTTCAGCCTCCATTCCTGCAAGTGATGGAGTCAATCTCACTTTCATCAGCAATGAAAGAGGACTGTGGTCCCAAGACAAGAGAAGATAGGACATGTACAGACATGCAGATTACTGCAGCTTTCCAGACCCTGCTGGCACAGCTCAGCTTTGTCACATTTAGCCACAGACAGGTTACAATCATTTTCCGTTTTCTTTTTTTCTCACTTAGCAAATTGCACTGGAAAAGTTTAGTTATCAGAACTAACTTGTTTCTGCCACACTGGTAATGACATACATAACTGCCTACATGCCATATAAAAATTCAGTGATCCCATACCTAGAAAAACACATGTATGTGGGCCAGGGAAAGAGTGGGATGAGGACAGGTACAAACAGCATGATTTAGTTAGCTTGACTGAATGTTAAGCTTCAGTGTGTTATTCCAAGATACCTATTTATTTATAGACTTGGATTTTTGATCATACAGCTTTTTTATTGAATTAATACTTTTTTTATAAAATTACAGTATCCTCTACTGAGAAAGCATCAGAACACATTCCAGCTATCCAAGGATGACAGTGGATTTGCTCTACTTGATTTATTTATTGAAGTTTTATCCACCTACATCTTTCTCAGGTGCTACCATTCTGCTTCCAGTTTCACATTTTAAAAGGAGTATTATACTTCTAAAAAGAGGCATTCTTCAAATCCTATGTAATCTCCACGCTAGACTGTTACTTCTAAAAACGTAAGTCTAAAAATGCACTCACGTAATATATTTTCATAGTGAAAAGACATAGAAAACACAATACTGATGGACTGCTCCATTTCTGATTAATTAAAGTGTGAGTATTGTAACATGCATTACATTTTTTCAATTCCATTTTTTCATTTTTTAGGTTGACTTCTTTTGAAAGTCATGGTGAAAGCTTTGCCTCACCATGGACCCAGCTTTCAGAAATGAGGTGATAATTAGATGTGGATGATTCTTCTGTTTGAAAACCTCCACAAATTTAACCAATTAAGGTTAGTAATGGTGGTTTTTGACTGAGAGCTTAAGTGAGCATGCCAAGGGTACTCTGTAGATGTTGCCAAGTGTTTGGAAGGCTGTGATGGCTTCTAATCAGTTCTGAGCAAGGTGAGTTTCAAATTACTTGAATAGGACTTGGATGGTTTTTATTCTCCTAGATTTCTGTGGCTGTTGATTTATGGATAACGTTCTATGGGCAGCCAGTACATTTATTTTTAACACTGTGGTTACCTGTTGAAAGTGTTGTGTGCTAACCTCTGCTGGGTGTTACTGTGTCTGCTCCTGCAGGAAGTGTTCTCAGCAAGTGGTCAGAGGAGAATGAAGGTGGGAAAGAAATTGGTTGTTTGATGTTGAGTCACTGCTGGAGCTGGTACTAACGTTGTGGATGTGTTCTGGATGTCCTCAGTGGCATTATTGTGTCTCAGTTGTGCAGTAATATTGGTTCTCACATTCTCAAAGCTAAAGGCCTGTGAGGTTGTGTGCTGTGCCCCCTTGGCTCACCAGGGAAGGCTGCAGCATGTCAGGAGACACCAAATCAAAAGGCAAGCCTGGCACGAGGGGCAGCTGCAGTAGTGTGTCCAAAGTGCTGGAGTATCCACCATCAGAATGACTCTTTTTTCTAATTTAAAAAATGATATGTACTGTGAAAGTAGAAACTCTTCAAACAATATGTGTTTAATACCTTGCTAGAGAGGAACTTTACATAAGTTTAAATAATAAAGGACTCTCTATTAATCCAAGGTTACCCTACTTCATGAAAGAATAGTGAGAGACTGCACTTGGTATCAGATGCTCTGAAAGCACCATACAAACTGTTTTCCAATACATTAAAAGCATATGAGCATACCTCCAGTAAGTGATGGAAAATATCAACTGCCAAAACTTTCTCAGAAAAGCTTCTTCCTAGATAAATTTAAGAATCTCCATATTGTATTTTGCTTAAAGCTGAATTCAAAGTAGCTTAGCTTAAGCTTTGAGGAGTTTGGTGCCTACTGAACATTTTTTTAAGTATTTTCTGTGGTAAACCAAAGTTCTTTCAAGTCTATAAAAGAATCTAAGACAGCACAATGTGTATGGAGCAGAAACTTCAATGGGAAAAAAAATGCATAACATTAGGATGCAAAAAGACTAGGATGAAAACATTGGAAATATTGAGATGTCACTCCATAAATCATCGTTGTACCCTATCTTAAAATATACTTTTGCTTTCCTCACCTGACATAGGACATCGCAGAAATAGAAAAGACTCAAGATCATGTGATAGAAATGATTCAATGCCTGGACTGACTGCTACAGGAGGAAAAATGAGGGCGTGTTTAGGGAGAAATACAACAGCATAGTGTGACTTGCACAAAAGTAGTAAATGAAGGGATCTATTTGTTATTTTACCTAATGAAATGTGGCAAATCAGTGGAACAGGCAGTATATTTAAAATTAATTAGTGATGGAGCTTAATCCTATGATGTTTAACTGAAAGCCTGGGCATTGCAAATAAGGTAACAAACATNATTTAAAATTAATTACTGATGGAGCTTAATCCTATGATGTTTAACTGAAAGCCTGGGCATTGCAAAAAACGTAACAAACGTGAAGCAGAAACGCAACAAAGCACCATTTAGGTCAAGGTATATTCTGGACTTATGCTGGTTGTAGCAGAAGGCAGAATTTAGTACTGAAATAGAATAAAAGGGCTATTTAAAACTTGAAAAGAAAAAAAGACAACAACTGTTTCAAACCCCCTCTTCAACCCTCAAAAGGTCAAACTCAGTGCTAGAACAGCAGGTACGAAGTATACACAAGCTGAATTTGGTTCTAGAAGTGTAGGACTTTATCCTTCATCTCCAAGGTTTTACTGTTTTGTATTTTTTTTTAAATTTTTGTTAAAAGCTTGGACTGAGTTGTTATTCTCACCACAGTCCCATATGCTTTAATGTGACTATCATATTTTATTTGTGCATTTTAGTCAAAATCATTAGTCATGTATCAGAGATGACCTTGTAAGGGATAATGCTGAAAGCAGGAGAATATGACAATATTATGAAAGGTAATTTAATTAAAATGATATAAGTTAATAAAGACAGAGCATTAAATGAAAAACAAGCCCAAGGAAGGCACCAACTCTAAATGGAAGTATGCAGTGAATATTGTCATTCTGAATTATTTTTGCTCCAAGTATGTCCGTTGTTGTGGACATTTGCACCTGAATGCAGTTAGCAGTTCCACTCTGTCAAATACAGGGCAATCTATTTTACACTGACTCTTTTTCTTGCAATATTAAAAAAAAAAAAAAAAGCCCATTAGAAAATACTTAATAGCAATTGCAGAATACAAACCAACTGAAAAAGGAAATAAAAATAAGAAATGACCACTTTTCTTAAGAAAACCTGGTGGACTTGGTTGTTTGTTTACATCAGGACTGGGAGAGACAATGCAGAACTTGCTATAGAATGCAAGCTCTAGCCCATTCCCTTGGCTGTGGGATGGAAAACAGCTTTCACGTACCAGTGATGGTACTGGAGGTGCAGAGCAGCTGTGGTTATTCCTAATGCCGAGCAGAGCTGTGGGGAGCACAGGGTTAGCATGGCTCTTCCACGTGCCCTGCAGGAGAGGCAATGGCAGCGCTGTTCTGTCCCAGGAGTCACCTTCTCTGTCCAGGCTGACTGAACCAGGCTGGCCCCGCTCTCGGTACCCAAGATGTAGGGTCGTGTCTGTGCCCAGAGAGCACCACGGATACTCTGAGCACCTGTTCCTCCCTTAGGCAGAGCTGTGTACACAGGATGCACGGCAGGATGTGGAGGTTGTGTGTTTATGTACTGGAAGCCCAAAGAGAGGAGCCAAGAGGCATATTTGTATCAACTGCCAAGGCAGAGAAAGAAAATGTACAAAATTCTGGTCTTAACTTAACAAAAAACTTAAAAAATGCCATCATTACAGTCTTATGTACAATATTGCCTGAGGATGCGACTGTGGCAATTTGCACATCCTTAGGAAAACCAGTTATTACCTCAACATGGCCAGAAGAAAAACTCCTGACAAAATAGAAATGGAATGAAAAAACTCGATAACACAAACACCACCAACACATATGAATCTGATTAAATGCTGCCCTTGCTGAGGAGAACTGAGCTTTACGTGCAGAAGATGTGCTGTGCCCTGAATGAACACTCAAGCTATCTAATCCAAATATGGTTAAACTGAAAATTGTGTTATCCCCTTTTTAGCCTAAATTGTGGGCAGAGCTTGGCACATGAAGCTTGCCTTTGGAAACGTGCCGATCGCATGTCACTGCCTCTCTGCAGCGATGATGTGATTTCGATTAACGAGAGGCAGTGCGAGGGGGATGCTGACTGTAAAGAGCAATCCCATCACCTGACAATAGCTCTGTGGTGAAATCTCTTACATGGATTAAAGAGGGAAGGGCAATAACTCATCTGAAAAAGCAGAACTGTCTGCTTAATTACTTGAAAAATGTCTGAGCCACTACCTTTTATGACACCTGGTGGGTATAAACATGTCCACAGTTTTAATTAATTTTACCTCTTCTTTCATTGCACCTGCATAGCCTGGAGAAATGGAATTCTAATGAAATTACAATTGTGCACTTCTGTGTGAGTTTGAAACACACCTTGGCAATAACCAAAAAATGAGGCATTTCCATGGATTTAATTAGGGACAGAAAGCGTACTTGGAAAAATACTTTCCAACAATTATAATTATTTCAAATCAAGCCAGAGTGCAAAGTTCCTTCTCTTAATTCATATAACATTGCTTTTTGGTGTCCATTTTAATTTAAAAAGATAATGGAGGAGGCTTTTCTCTGGGGTGAAGCAGAGTTACGGTGAAAATCCCTCGTGGCATTTTCAAAGCAGCAACAGCATAAGCTCATACCTTTGACCTTGCAGTCCTGCTACTCTCATTTAAAATTGATGAGTGAGACCCTTGAATTTATTCTGCTGAAAACAACACTTTTTATAATGACTTTTGTAAACATACCACTAATTGTTCAGCATCCTGAAGTGTCAGATCTGCAGAAAAATGAAAGGAGCAGTGGTCTTTCTCACCCCTTTTTTTTTTTTTGAGGCAGGAACAGGTTTGCTTCCATTCTTTGGGGACATGAGGTAGGAGCCACTGCCTTGTCAAGCGCAGCTCGAGTTTGTGCCAAAGCTTAAGAGAACGTACCTTGCAAGTTCCTCCTTTCATGTCACTCTAGGGAAGTCATGCTTATGCTGCTCTAAAGCAGATAAATTGAGATAAAACCCGAAATACAAATTCTAGATAGAAATCCAATGTTCTCTAACACTCACCATACTCAGTCACAACAGATTACCCTTCTGCAGCTGAAATCTTTCACTCCCTTCCTGTATTAATCTGTGAATTTGTAAAGAAAGCAAGTGCTTTAGAGGTTGAAATCTATGTGGATGAAATTAAGGAAGCAGGGTAAATACTGGGGCAAGCAGAATTCAAAATGTGCAGGAATAGTGCAGTCACAGCAACGTAATATTGACCTTTCTATCAAACCTCAAGCTCCATAGCCTGCGAGTTTGGGTTGGTGTAGGACCAATGCTTGGGCAGCAGCCAGGATTTCCAGTGTTCCACAGCATTGCTGATGAATACAATGATGGCCTCTGGCTTGGCTGATGCTGACCAGAACATTTTCCATGGGCCCCAGCCCATTCTAAGCTGCTGAGGAATGGCTTGAAGCTAGCTCCTAAATTTTATTTGTGCCTCAGCCATTACATTTCTCATTCCATGGACAGGTGCTTCATAGTAAATGTAGCTGTAGTTTCTTAGAAACTCACTGTTTAATAATGTTTGAGCATGTTCATGCAGGTGTTTAGCTAGGTCTTATTTTATGCAGTCAAGCACATTACACTTGTTTTAATTTTTTGCTTCAAAGGCTTAACATCTGGAAGTTATCCAATTAATAACTATGAAAATGTCATCCCAAGTATATGAAATACTTTTAAAGATAATTTTGTATCCTGGTCATTCAGAAAAAAAGCCCAGTATACTGATGGTAATCAGATTCAAAGTACCACAGCATGAATTTTCCAGGTTTTTTGACACCATTCTTAGCAGCATTTTGGATTGCATGTTTTCCCCTATCCAGAATGCCTGTGTTTATCATTTAGCATCATTAGACAGCTCTCAAATATTATCACATATATAAAATTCTTTACCATAAAGGCACTGAATGTTTTGGGCCTATGATGGAATGTGTGCATCCTGTACCGGTGCAGCCTGGAACTGCCAGATGACTCTAAGGCAGGTGTGTCTCGGAATGACCAGTATATCCTTTGGGATGTAGGCATCTGAAATCTCCATATGCTTAATTGCCCTGAATAAAGCCATGGCAAACCTGACATGCTGAGGCAAGAGAAATGACAGTATGCTGCTTAGGAGACATATAGCAAGAAGACAGATCCAGAAGATGTCTATTCCTTTGAGTATGTTGCTCCTCCCAGTGCACGTCATTGTGCACTGGGAGGAAACAAACACTGTTTGTCGTGACAAAGAAAAAGCAGAACTGGACCCTCAGTTTTAAACTCGAGCTACTGGGGGAGGAAATGAGGTTGCTGTAGGGAAATTGATTAGCAAGAAGAGAGGCTGGAAGTGACAGAAGTGGAGAACTGTGAGTCAAAAGCAGGACTGTAAAGAAGGGGAACTGTGTTTGCAGGAAACATTCTGCAAAGAATGACTTAAAGCGAGCAGGATCTGCTGTACCTCCCGCCTGTCAGGTGGATTAATTTGGAAAGTCACAGTTAGGCTAAATATGCTTCCGCTGTATTTAGTTGCACAGAGCAGAGAACTGAGCTAGCTATAATTCTGTTGTTTAGATGTTCTCGTGATAGCTAAAAACCCGATAGCTTGGGTAGCAGACGTCTCGCTTTGGCAGCGCGGTGCTCATCATGGGCTAATTGGCCTTGCTGACAGTGGACGGGCTCCGCCAGATGATTTATGGCTTCCATGCTACATCACTACCACATCACTGCGATACAGTCTTTCCTATCCATCTTCCTAGTTAAACTCTCATTGAGGCTCTTCCCATACCGTGTTTTGATTACAGCAACAACCTTTTTTTCTGGCCTTGATGAATGTGATCTAGCCCTGTTGATAACCATCCAGAAATCCAGAATGCTTCTGCTAAGACCATTTTTCTAGCTCATTACATGCTCTTTTGCACTCCAGCATCAGCTACTCTTTCTCATCAACCATCAGCCCTCACTTTCAAAACCCTTCACTGCCTGTTCCTGCTCCCCCCGCCCCCACCCCCCCAGTCATCTCCAGTTTGATATCAGAAAGTCAGTGCTGCCCCCATATCACTGCTTGATAAGAGCCTTTACTCCTTACCTGTTTGTTTTTCACTTGTTTTACTTTATTACACAGGAACCCTCGTACTTTCTTCTGTGCTGTTTTTCACACTTGGGATGAGTTCTCCATAAAAATCAGTGAAATGAGATAATGAATCTCCTTAAAGAGGTTTTTTTTTTTTCCAGCAATGACTTTTAGCAAGTGGAAATATGGTACTAAATATTAATTGTGTGCTCTGTTACAACTAGTATCTTTCATGCTGGCTAGTGTTGATTCCTTACTTCCCTGTACTTCACAACTTGTCCATAAAAAGAGAGCTTGCATTTGAGGTAGGGGATCACCCAGATGTTTGGACAGCATGCAGTTAGCATAAGAAGGGCTCATAAATACACATTATCCTAAATAATACAGTCATATAAATATTTTTACAGTGAGAGCATAGAAAATGCTCACTTGGGAATCAACCAGTTAAACCCCCATCTTCACTAAGTTTATGGAAATGATGCATCATTAAGTGCCGACGCAAAGTGTGATATTACTCTCCGCCTGACTTCCCCTGCAGACTCCCACAACTTTTTAGACATTGTTACTGCTGTTCTCATGCTATTTGACGTTCAGAGAGCCCTGATTACCTTGTAACAAAAAAAAGATGAGAGGCATGGAAAGATTTTTAGACAAAGAAAATCTGGACTGCTTGGCTGAAGAAGGAGATGTATTGAGAAATGATAGATGCAAATACATTAACTTGCTGTAGTAGCCCCATCAACTTTAAAAAAAACCAAACATCAAACTGGAATGTCTGAGTTATAGCAGTAATCTCCTAAATTTAGCTGGCATGGCAAATAAGTGCTAGTCCTTGAAAGCTGCCACTGTGACTGACTTTTAAGAATTCTGTATGAAAGCAGAAACTTTAATGCTCTGTGATCTCCTGTATAGCTTCTAAAGCACTAAAAAAATATACTTAATTCTTTTGAAGGTACCTGGAGTGAACAGTGAGATAGAAAAGGAAATATGAAATATAGTTTTCTATGATTTTCTTATATTACTTTTCCTCTGGGAGAATCCTTAATCACAGTATCCAATAGGAGCTTGCACACTACAGCGTTTAGAAGCAATGCACTACTGTGGGAAGTTGACTGCTCACCCACAGAACTGGTGTGAGCTAAGGTGCAGGTGCTGACTCCTGTTCAGAGCACAGTACTGAAAGTGCATGGATCATCACAGGCACTGCAGATGAACAGGAAGATCATCTATAAATCATGTTATCTGAGTCAGAGGTCTTCAGGTTTCAGAGAGTACCCCAAGATGCATTTGCTCCACAATGCAAACATTGAGTGCACTGAAAGTCCATCAGAGACTGCATTTCTCAGGAGGAGGCTTACAACTCTGTGCTTCAGCTCAAGGTAAGAAACTGTAGTGTAATCAGCTACCACTGTACATGTTTATTTCTGGTCCTTGCAATTCAGATGAGTTCATGCCTCTATAGGATTTCTGTCAGACACCCTGGTTACATGTGAGTCATTGCTCTGGAGAAGGGACCAACTCCATGCACTCACAGATATCCACATTTATTGCGGCACAACACCTACAAATGCTTAGGTCTGCTGTGAAGGGCAGGAAGCAGCACTGATTTACGTGCTATGAACCGAGAAGAAACATCATAAAGGCAGTATTTTAAACTTAAAATAATGCTATTCTTAGCTGGCAAGACTTGTGATTTTGATCCTTCTCAGATCCATAGCCAACAGTGAGCTATGTGGCTGCACAAATGCCCCCGCTTTTCTCCTCTCTGTTAAATCTGTGATTCGAATGCACACTCCAGTCCTCAGGAACATTATGTAGATACGCAAAACTTTCAGAAAGACTTCCTGTCCATTAGCCATTGGCTGCTTTACAAAAATGCATAAAGATAGCGTTTCCCTCTTGTAACAGATGTAAGCTCCTTGCACTGTTGTTCGAACTGCTTGAAGGAAAGCAATATTCCTTTTCTCTTTTTGCTGAAATAGCAGCATCTCTCAACATAAACTGAAAATATACTTGGAACTTAATTTGATTCAGCTCTCAGAATTTCACACATGAGGGATGAACAAATGAGGATCAGCTTTCTGTAATTAGTGAGGCATGTTAGAACGGTTGCATCCTGTAAAATTTTCTGTGCTGCAAATGACTTGTTCTTGTAGTACCAAGAAGCACTTAAGATGTGTGTCCAGTTCTGGGCCTCTCACTTGAAGAAAGACTTTGAGGAGCTGGAACATGTCCAGAGAAAGGCAACAAAGTTGGTGAAAGGTCTAGAGACCAAGTCGTATGAGGAGCAGCTGAGGGAGCTGGGGGTGTTAAGCCTGAAGAAGAGGAGGCTCAGGGAAGACATTTTGCCTAATAAGAGAACCTGAAAGGACGTTGTAGTCGGCTGGGGGTTGGCCTCTATCCAAGGCAACCAGCAACAGGACAAGAGAAAATGGCTTCAAGCTGTGCCAGGGGAGATTCAGGACATCAGGAAGAATTTATTCTCTGAAAGGGTGGTTAAGCATTGGAAAGGGCTACCCAGGGAGGTACCAGGAGTCACCATTCCTGGAGGTATTCAAGAAACAACTGAATGTGGCACTTAGTGCCATGGTTTAGCTGACAAGGTGGTGTTTAGCTACAGGCTGACTTGATGATCTTGGAGGTCTTTTCCAGCCTTAATGATTCTATGATTTTATTCTATCTGGTTTTGAAATTTTTATTTCAGTTGTCATTCTTGAAGCTCATTTGAAACAGCTTCACTTTTTAAGCTTATGAATATACTGTAGAAAATACTACCTACAGTGTGAACAAATTTCTGTATTTTGGTTTCCAGTTTATGCTCATCACACATGAAGAGGGAGAAAAGTAGTCCTAAAGAGCATTTCATCCTGATTAAGACCTGGGAGAACTCCAGGCACAATTCAGAGCATCCAAAAGGCTCCAGCTTGTGTTGGTTACACAAGTCCCAGTGTCCTGACAGTCTGGAAGGGTTTTTTCTCAGGTCTGCTCCATGTCCTCCAGCAGCTGGCATGGTCCATCTCCTGAATAAGCTTCTGAAATAGGGGGAGGATCAAAGAGCAGATGGCATTGAGCTGATTTTGCCAATCCTCTGCCATTGGAGGAATTTTTTCTGTGCCAGTAAAAATCCTCTGCTCCAACCTAAAGCCTAGTTGTTTTTTTTTGTTCTGCTTAACATGGTGAAGGCAGTATGGAGAAACCAAAGCAGGGTCTAGGTGCTTCCACAGTGACTTCAGTAGGCTTGCTCCAGACTCAGAGGCGCTGCTGGCAGTGCAGAGAAGCCAATGGCAGATAAAATAGGTGGTTTGTAATGAATGAGGGAGAGCTGTGCAGTAAATTCATCAGAGACACCGTGGCAAGTCCCAAAAGAGAAAGAGGTCTAATATCCATTGAAGAGTGATGATAAAAATAAATTTTGAACAGCTGCTCTCCTCACTTTGCACTAGGCAAGGACATTTTTAAGGGTAGATATTGTTTAGAATAATCTAAAAGCTTCTGCATAATGAATTATCGACCTTTTCTGCAACACCCTTCAGAATAGTTACCCTGAGTTTTATCACAGGACTCTCCACAACCATTTTCCTAAAAAATCATTAGAAAATACATTCTATAGTTCAAAATCTGGACAAAGTGCTTTGACAAACTTCACAGCAAAGCAGGAGCAGGCTGCTGGGTGAGTGGTGACAAGGTGTTTCATAACTGAGGATCTGCAAACCCTTGCTGACAGCAAGATCAGCACAGCGGGACCAGTGTTCAAGGAAAGATATTTTAAGTCTGCCAGAAATTTTACGGCTCTTCTACAATCCAAATTGTCATAGAATCAGTTAAGGCAATTTTTATTTCTGAAGGGCAGCATCTGGCCTACTTGGCACACTTAAAAATTTCAAATGTGTATTTTTCAAAGCAAAAAGCGTAACGAAAATATATAATTCAAACTGGCAGAACATTATACTTTGGATGACATTTTGTAGTTAATAACAATTTAATATAGCATGAACTGTACTTCTGCTGCACTTCAGCCTGGTGCAACCTAGAAAAGCATCACACACTTTAGAACAGACATGCTAAAAGTTCATTTCAAAGCGGTGGTGCAACCAGGCTCTGCGGCTCTTGCAGGAGCAGTGGCTTCTGCGTTATTATTAGTGACTGGTTTCGCATTTGGTACTTGTAAATGGACAAGATTCTGAAATCAAAAGGGAATGTGAGGGATAACACCTCGGTCATGGCACTGCAAAATTTCCACTCTAGTTTCATCTGTTCACAAAATCAAAAGGCTGTACAAACTTCAGAAGACTTGCACCAAATACACTGCATGGGATTTTGACTCGTGTCCTCATTCACACAGAAAGCCGTGCCTGTGGCTGAACCCGACCTTTCCTGGTGCAGGACTGGCTCGCGCGTCATTCAGCCCTTATGTTCCCCTGCCCAGCTTTGCATTCGGTGTCACTTACGCTTCATTTTCCTTTCACCAAGTGCCCAAACATAATCTGGGCATGTCTTGGAGAACTAAGCTGTGCCTGAGCAATGCAAGTGAGCACCAGCTGCCTTTGTTTGTCCTCAAGTACCATGATACTCCTCCACTCAGTACATTCTGGAAAAATCTGGGTAGCCCCTCACTGTGCCTGGGAATGGCCAGACCCTGGGATGTGTACGCACACCACAGGCTGGAGGAGGGCCAGACTGGCTAATTCCTCATTTGTGTCGATGTAGTTAAGCTTCTTCCTAATGATATTTTGACCTGGGTAGAGAAGAGGAGCCATATGGCATCTTCCACCCCGACAACAACTGCTGTTAGTGCAATCAGCACATTACCTAGGTGATTTGTTTAGATTCAGCTGTCACTAACTTGTAGCAAACTCAATTATAATTAAGTTGTGTATTAGGCAGGGTCCTAGTATAAATTGGTTTCATTTTCATATGCCTTTTCATTTGTATTTTCTGCCACAACCCTGTTTACAGATGAAGTGTCCTGACTAACTATTCCTCAGGGCCATTGCCTTTCCCACCTTCTAATTCAAGAAGTGAATTTGTCTAGCATGGCACTCTCAAGAAATCAGAGAGCTTCAGCATCAGCCAGAGAGCCATGCCACAATTTCAACAAAAATAATGCACAGTCATCAGCGTTAACACATGCCTAAGTCAGCCTTCAGAGCCCCACTTTTTAATTGCTTTTGACATCTGTGTTTCAATTATGCTCTACGCTATTTAAAATGGTGGCAATGTCTTTGCTTAGTTTTGGGCAATGTACAGCCCAGTGCAGCACCAGGTGTAACTAAGGGCTTTGAAAGTCACAGAATCACAGAATATTCTGAGTTGAAAGCGACCCACTAGGATCACTGAGTCCAGCTCTTAAGTGAATGGTCCATACGGGGATTGAACCCACAACCCTGGTGGTATCAGCACCATGCTCTAACTCACTGAGCTAATAAACCACTATTTGTTTTTGCAATTTGTTGTCCTTGGAGGTAAAAGATGGTTCAGGGAATGGCTCTGGGTTGCAGCAGCACCCGAAGGTGTTTACTGTGTAGGTTTTCTCAAAAAGCATTGATGCAATAATGATACTGGTTTAGGTCCTTTAAAATTCCCAATTTCCCCAGACAGTATCCTGTGTTTAGTAACAGGATGAAAGAGCTCGATACTGCTAACCCCCATCCTGCAAAATTAACCTTCATCCCCCAATACCCTGTGGACAGAACAGTGATATCCCATCCTTTTTACAGTATAGATTTCTGAATCAAATATTAATGCTAAGCATAATGTAAATGGGTTTATAAAGCTTAGAAAAGATAGAAACAATGTTGATAGTTATCTAGAGCTATGCTATTTCTCAACTTTACTGCATTAACATGCTAGTTAACAGAGGGCATGTAGTTCTTAAAAGCTTACTGCTCAAGAATACTGAATGGCAAAAAAATTACAGATACTGTCAGATCACTGCAGTTGATTTACAAGCTTTTGCTTTTGAACCATAACCTCAGAGCAGGGAAAAAGATTGTAATAATCACAAATAATGATCAAGTATTGAATTATGGCTTTGATAAATACTTTCAAAATTGCAATGATAAACAAATTAGCACCCTTTTACTATGCAGTAAATAGGCACAGTTCACTATTAAAAGAACAAAAGGATGCAATTTCTGTAGGTATTTAAGGTAAGTGTGGGACAAAATACAGGGCAGCAGACAATGGAGACTTAATCCCAAATGAACACTATTAATATAATTCAAAAATTCAGCAATTCTGTGAATTGTCTCCATCCCCTGCCTGGAAATGGAGGAGACCAGAATGAGATGCAAATCAGTGCGTTTATCTAATGAATAATGCAAATGAATGCTCCTCTTATGGCATGGCAGTCTGCAGGAATCCTCTCTGCCTCACCTCACATTTTGTGTGGATTTAAGCACCATGTGTCAGAAGAAATTAGAGAATGGAATTGCCAAGAAATGACAAAGCCTTGGAGCCCCAAGTCTGTGCAGACAGCAAGGTAGATTAAGATGCATAGTAGGGAGGAGGAGAGAGCAGACATCTCATTAAAATGAAAATGTTGCTATTTTTCCTTCACCTCGTTAATCGAGTTGTACGATACTTTAATCAGCAATTATTTGTGTGGCTGCTAATTAGAAACATCCTCTAAAATGATACCAAGGTGGGATCTCAAAAACTTGACAAGATCTTTCGGTTTGGCTTTTTTTTTTATGTTGGTGCTATTTTATCTCTCTGATATGAGTTAACTGCATCAGCATTTTTCTCATAGCATCACAGAGCATACTGCATCTTATCCATTAGTCACAAGCCTTGCTGTAACTTTCTCTTAGCATCTAATATTACCCTCCAAAAATATACTCAAGCAAACAAATCTGAAGGCATGCAAGCCCTGAAAATTAACTCCTTTTCTTTTCTCAATCATATTTTGCCCAAATGCATACGTGATTCAGAATCCAGGATGGATTTCATCTGCTCCATTAAAACCTCTTAGCATGCAGACCAGCTATGCTGCCACAGCTGGCATCAAGTCCCTCCTCTTTGTCACTGCATTGTTTCCCCAATCTGGGGATTTGTGAAACTTTATGCTTTTCTGACTGGTACTCTCTTAAAATACAGAGCTGGTACACCCTAATGAACAAAGCCATTTGCTCCTTGGACAACTTCTTAGTTATCAAATACAGAGTGCTGAGGGAGCTGCCCAACTGTGAAAGGTTTTGGGATGCCAGGAGAGGATCTCCCATCACCGAGATGGATGCACGGGGACCAGAGGTCTGAGAATGCAGTTTGGCCAGGTTCAGTCAAGTCCAGTTTGGGGTAGAGGGAAATTGCCTCTCACTTGGAAGGGGAAGAGCACCTCAAAGTTCTGAACTGTAAAGCTGAGAACTTAATGCAATCACTAAATTTTGGGGTGCCCATTGTATACAATACAACCTTATTGCCGTGTTCCCATGGGTCACTGAGCTTTGTTGTCAACCAGCAGGCAACAAATTGGTGGTTTGATTCAGCAACCCATCAAAGAGATAAATCTATGTATTAAGCAAAAGAAGAGATTAGAGGTATCTTACTACATGTACTTCCAGGAAATGTGAAAAAAACCCAAACCAAAAAACAAACCCAAGATCCAGCCCTTTTTTCTCACAAGCTGACAAAGACATCATCGTTATTTATAGTTGTGCTTCAGTTCATCAGTTGGAGGCACACTGCAGAAGATGCTAAAGCACTAGCGACATTGCTACTAAATTAAGAGCTTGCAGTTTCTTTATAATAGTTGAAAGCAAAGCTATTTCTCAATTGGGCAGCTTGTTGCAAACTCCATAATACTGGAAAAAATGGTATATTATTTTGATGGATTTTCTCTCAGGTCAATCCTAGTGAATCAAGGGGGAATTGCCTGGGATGCAGGTCTACAAGGAATTTGGTGTGAACTCCATGAAGATGTGACTTGCAATCAGTAGCATTTTCACTCTCTTAAATTAGGAAGAGTTGGGTAGGTTCTCTGCTCCTGTTCCTGTTGGCAGTTACCATGCCAGAAATATACAGAGAGTTTAGGTTTCTTATAGCAAGGGCAATGGTAACTACAGCAAAAAAAATAGTGTTAAAGCAAACTAAGCAGTTGATTTGAAGCAGGGAGACAATTAAAGCACAGCATTTCTGAAAGAGTAATAAAAATGTCACTGCAAATGACAGATTGTTACAAGTCCTTGGCTTCTTCCTAGCACTGCAATAGAATATGGTGTTAAATCAGTTCCCAGAGATTATTAGTGGTATATGTTATTTTCCCAAACTCAAGGAACTCAATATCATTTCATAAATCAACTGCAGGTTAAAATTAGATTTTTTTTTTACAACCTTAGTTCTGTGACCCTTGCACATACAATTAGCAAAGAAAATTATATTAAAAAAATAGCTGAAACCTGACTCATCAAACTTGGAAAAGCTAAAAACATTCCACCAAAACCCCAAACCAAATCAGAAAATAGCTCTTTTCTATGGCTTCTCAGTGCCTGTGAGTTTCATTGATTGCAGAATAAGGCACCGAGACAAAGATACTGTAGCAATGGATTCTCATTTCTCATGAGCTTAAAGTTCTGTAAATCACTGTAAAGTGTGCCTTTATTTTTTTGTGCTTGCTTTCTGTACTGCTTTTCTGTATAAAGCATTGAGAAACCTAGGTCAGAAACTGTAAGTAATTAAAGCCAATAATAACTGAACCCAACTACTGGGCACGTGAATATCTCCAAAGTGCAGACTTCAAATAAGTTTCTGTATTGTCAGGTACAGTGGTATTGTAGGCTTATTTACAGGTTCCTCTGTCTCAGGTGTTTATGGGCCAGATAATGTCTTGTAACAAAGTCTCTGTGACAGTACTGTTAGAATCTCACAAGCATTTCTTATATGGCAGAAAACTGATTTCTACTGGAAACCAATTATCCAAGAATCCTTCAAGTTCCACCTAGAAACAGGAGGGATATCTATTACCATCTTCTGACATGCAACATTGCTCTATGCTTCTCTGCATGCGCAAGGGTTGCTTGGGGGGGCGGCAACACCTCCTGGAACACTCTGGTGTGTGTAGGATATAGGGCAGGGTCTGCCACCAAGACCAGCATTCCCTGTAGGCTCCTCAGTAGCTCAGATGAGGAGGTTTATTGCCCTCTTCTTCAGCAGCTGCCCTTTGCTATAGCTGCACTGACAGCGCTCACGTTTCGGCAAAATGCTGTGCACCTGATCCTAGGTTAGAAGGGATAATTTTGAATTCCAGAGTGTTTCAAATTAATGATTTATTTCATCACTGTAAAAGTAAACTTGTTCTGCTTTTCCTGTGAGGCTTTATACAGCTCATAATTATCAACAAAACAATTACTAACTCAGAGTAAGCAGTGACAGCAAAGGCTTGCTCAGCATTGCCCTTCTGCCTTCTGTGGCCTTGGTGGCTGGCTAGGCTGAAAGACAAAAAAAACACCTGTGGCTTACATGACAGGAGTTGAGAGAAGCTCATGTATGGTGGTGTCATCAAGAAAGTGTTAAAACAGGTCATCACAGGCACAGGTACCATTCATCTCTGTAATAATTTGTCAAGAACATTATTTTTTCTTGGTCAGCTCCTGTAAATCTTCTTTTGGAGTTATGAGAACTGGCCTGGCAGGAAGAGGATTTGATGGTTGCATTAGTAGAGGTGCAATGACCTTGAGGATGGGAAATGAAAAAAACCCTTGATTAAAATTCAGTGCTGCCCTGCTGCTTTCTGATTTTTGTTCGTGATCTTATGCACAATTTTATCATTCCAAAGCCATCACTTAGTAGTATGAGACCCTTGACAAGATACAATCACCAGAACAACATACTTCAAATTCTTAGCGAGATAGTTATTGATTGGGAGAGCCAAACACTGCCTGTAAAAGGGCTGTGCCTGCTTTTTCTGAGCTCCTGCAATGTTTACTATCCTAGAGAGCAGGTACCTGGGAAAAGCAGCGTGGTGAGCGGGTCCTCATCAACCAACCCACATTCCAACACACCCTTCTCCCATCCTACTGCTGAACTCCTTAAACTTAGAAAACATTTACAAAATGCTTTACCTGTACCCATCTAAAGTCCACAGATGAGGTCTGCCTGGTCTGTAGCATTTCTAAAAAGAATGTCAACCAACAAGGCTAGCAGAAGTCTCTGTAAGAACAAACCCACTGGCCCTGGTGGCTTCTCAAGGTGCAGAGCATTAAAGGTGTGACAATAGAGGGATACAGCCAGAATGAAGGCAGGCAGGCTCTTCTGTTCTTTGGAACAACTCCCCATTTCTCTCTTCAGTCTTTGTTTTCTCCACCATTTTTAAGACAGGGGGAGAGGGGCTGGCACCCAGAAGGGCTGCATGGACTGCACAAGTGGCAGATGTATGAGAGCTGCTTGCCCCACCGTCCCATTAAATGTGCACACACCACTTTACACCAGCTGAGGACTTGTAGATTGTACAAGTGGGGAAACAATTATGTGTATGGCTTCAAAAAACCCAAACAAACCCCATGTTGTATTTCAGATATCAGTCCACTGTTTAACATTCAAAAATTGTGTACTTTCTGTTAAGACTCAAAATTTCACAAAATGTTATGCTGAAACCCCCACTTTCTCTGATTAACAAAGGAAGAACAACTGTTGTAGTGTTTTTGGAAATGTGTTTTTAAACTTATAAAACTTGAAGTGATGATTCATGATTGGTGATGCCAAGCTAATGTTCAAGTGCTACAAGCAATGATGGTGCAGTTATGGAGAACTGTGGAAGGATAAGTCAATAGTAGTCTTCTGTCCTTTTCAATTATTTACAAATAATCCATGAGATGCATAAAGCTAAAATAGTACATTTTAATATGCAAACCCTGTTCTGTATTCTATATATGTATCCTAGCTGGCACTTTCCAGCTAGATGGTCTAAAATATGCTTTCAGTGTATTTTTGTATGCCCCAAAAGTGTACTCAAGAAAAGATGGATAATGTCCCGTTATCCAAAACCTGTTTTGTCACTAGGGACAAAGAGCCCTGCACTGAAGCTCACAGTGCCTGAAGTAATCCAAAACCCAGCACCAGTAAAATGAGTAAAGAAGGTTTTAAAACTGAAAAAGCTGGAAATAAGTGAATTTCAGTGAAATTGCTTCTGACAAGAAAAATATTAGACTATAAAGGCATACAGTTAACTTTACCTTTACTTAAGATGGTTTTATGGTTTCCAGTTGAGAGTTTCAAACTGGTACAGTGCAGAGGATAATGCTCACTACTAAGGAAGCAGTATTTTGTCGCCATCCATTGCTGTCAGTAGGAGTCCTTCTGTTGCCTAACACAGGACACATTAATTTCAATGGAAGATCATATTTTAAGTCCCTTTGATGTAAAGTCAAACACTAGTTCTTAGGCATGAAATATACATGATGAGTCACTTCTAATTTCCTTTTAGTTATTGAAGTGTATCTTTTTTAAAAAATTAAAGCCACTGCTTCAGATAACAAAAAGCTTCTATGTTCTTAACATTTTATTTTCAAAGACTTATTCCACATCTTTTTCAGGAAAACAGGGTTTTCATCTGCAAATGGTTGGCAAAAATTTACCCCACAAATTTAGTGAGGAAAGCTACAATGCTTCAACCCCTTAAACCCATTACTTAACGTGTCTGGAAGTCTGAATCAACCCTTGCAAAGTAAGACACCTTGCTAGGATATTTCTGCAGGCTATCCCTACAGTATTCATACCACTTGGCAGATCCATATGGTCAAGGAAGCCAAGAGGCATGTCAGTCTGGAAGCCTGTGCTAAAAATAGATGAGGAAAATAGCACGTGTAGAAAAAGTTGTTTTAGCAGTTAGAAAATTGCATTCTGTACTTTTTATTTCTATAGCTATGCATGTTGCTGTTTTTAGAGAATGAGGGCTTTTGTGTAGTTGTTTGCTATTCCTCTTTATTTATTTTTTACCATCTCCCCACCCCCAGTCACTTCTAAATGTCACCCACAAGTAGCTCTGTTTCTAGTTTTCACTGGAGGAAAGCGTCTTATGAGCAGGTGTAGCTGCTAAAAATCAGATTGATGAGTTAAAATGGGCCTCTTGACAGTTTTACAGATAAAAATCTAAAATGTACCAAGATGTTGGAAAGACACAGCACGTACATGTAAGAAAATGCTCCTTTCATCATAATGGTGTCTTCTTTAAGAGGTTTTACAACTACTAAGCTATAAAAATTCTCTCTGGGCTGAAGCCTGACATAAAATATCCCTGATATAGTACAATTTCTTGCTTGTAGTAAATATAATTAAAATTCATTTGCACCCTTTCCTTTCCTCCCCTTTTTTTATTCCTAAATTTCATATCAACAATCTGCCTAAAGAACTAGAAGATAAGAAATAAAACCATTTTCCAGAAAACACAACACAGCAAACATCAAAGCTACATGAAATCACTTATGCATGTTGCCAAGTCAGCTCAATGCCAAGAATTTTTGTGTCCTTAGCTATATTTGTACTTGTAGATCAGGATGATGTCACTGCAAGTGACCTGTGAAAACACAAACTTCCTTACCTAAAATGTGTATAAAGAGCCATTGTTTCTACAAGAAAATTGGGTACAGAGCTACCCCCCATTTTTTAGCTAGGGAGATTAGCATTCCAGTGTACGTGGGGATCTGCATCTCATCAGTCAATGGCCTTAATAGTATCTGGGATTACTTTTTATTTTCATATTCAGGCAGGCCTCATAGGCCTTGAAACAAGTCAAGAAATATTTGGATTAACAATCTCTCACCTGGTTTTAGCTACTTTTAAATAGATTTTTTTTTAATGTACTGGAAATGGCAGTTTTGGCAAAACAGTATCAGTATAAAAAAAAAAGTGGCAGCGGTACTCACACTAAAATTGACCAGCTCCCACAAATTCAGCCCTTTCTAAACTCTGTGGGTAAAAATAAATGACAGGTTTTCATCCTCGCATAATGAGATGGGTAATTTCCATACTTTGTCAAGAGGGATCGTTAATGCCTGTCTGTATTTCTCCCCCTCTGCTTCCCAGCATAGAGCAGAAGGGATGGAAGTGCAGATTATTATCTCAGTTTGTATATTTATTTTTTCTTGAATGAATGAAGGTGATTTGGATTGTATTAGGACTGAATGCTTTATAAGTAACATAAATGTCTAAATGTTAAAATCATTACTTGAGAGTCAACTGACTAATTTCTGCCTTCTTGAAGGACTCTGGGGAGTCCACTAAACAGAACGGTTGTCCTGATGTACACTAGGTTTGTAGAACTCTCAGCTGAGTTCACTTGGCTTTGTTTCAACAAGATGCTTACAAATGGAAATTTTAATATATGGAAGTGCCTCAGGAACTTGCATTTGGTTTCCAGTGATTCTTAGCTTTTACAAAGAATTGTAAAAGATTCAAAGCTTTTACAAAGTACAAGCTCTGCAAGAAAGAAACATGAAACTCTGGGATTCAGAGATGTACAGGTACTAAATGAAGATGGAAAAATATGTTTATCCAGATCATCTGGACAAACCTGAGCAGCATAAAACTACCTCTGCTCAGTTCTGCCAAGTAAATCCAAATTTCATGCTCTGAGACTTGTCCACCACAGTGGGCAGAAATATAATATCATGCTCCTTGTACAGTGTCCTCAGCCTGGAAAGCCTGACGCTGCACAGCTCCCTTGGGAGCGCGGGGCACCGTGCCCCTGACCAAACTGTGCGAGAGCAAACCAGGGGGCAATGCTGCGGCTCCGCTCCTCCCGGCTGCCTGCGTGACACCGGCAGGTTGGGAAGCAAAGGTCACTCTGCTGAAAGAGGATTTACCATCCTGGAAAAAATTCTCAGTTCAGGGTTTCTAGCAGAGGAGAACTGAGGTCACCCAGCTCTGGCTCCCATCAGCCCAGGAGGGGTGCGCTGTCCTGCCCCGGCCGAGGAGCCCTGGTTGGGATGTGCTGCTGTACTGCACTGTCTCTCTGCAGTAGAGAGCAGCAAATCTCATCAGGAGTCTCCCTGCAGTGAGCCACAGGCTCGAGATCACCTCTGCCTCACCAGCAGCAGTTCAAATTACAGTAGGTTGCTAGTAAATATTTTATTTATAAAGTAGTTTTATTTTACTTCACTAAAGGTGCTGCTGAGGGGATGTTTCTGGTCCAGCTGCATTGACAGAAAGCCATACCCGGACATCCATGGTGAATGTGAATTTATTTTATAGTGGAAGATATTTATTTCTACATAAAATTGGTGTTACTGGTTCCATACCCAAACAAGGCCAAAACTCCAAGTTCCCACAGAGTACTTGGGTATCTCTTGGTGCTTTGGGGGGCCAGGGAGGAGGGGAGCAGCAGGGGGAGGCACCAGCTCAGGTATTTTTAAGAAGTTTGTCCATAGAGCCACAATCTCCCTTGGCACAGTTCCTTGCTTTTTAAGATCAATTGTTATTAAAATAATTGCCTAAAAATGTCTACTATTCCCAGATAACTTCAGGGGAAAACCAAACCAAACTAGAAGAGCAAGTAGCAAATGGAATAAAGGCAGTGCTAGAAAATGCTTAACAGCTCCTTTTACAAGGTGTATTTATAAAATATACATTTTCTTAAAAGGATGCACTTCTACACATACTAGTGACATGTGCTTTAAAACTGCAACTGAAAATATGTAGAAACTCTTGATTTTCTTTAGGAACCCTGTTTTACTCGCAAATATTTTTAACAACTGAAGTACTTTGTGGGCGTACTTTTGTTTTGTTTAAGGCTTGAAAACATTCCAGTGCCCAAAGTGTAACTGAGGAAAAAAACCCCAAAAGGCAACTGGACAGAGTGCTGTTAATGATTTACTGGAGAATCTTGATGTGTGATAATGAACAAAATGTAAATCTGTTTTCCTGTCAATCCTCAGTTTTGATTCATGAGCAATTATTAATTTTTAGATTGCTTCCAGTTGGAAGAAAACAGAGATTTTACCAAACTATTTTTTTGTTCCTGCTGTCATTAAGTATTTCCTTTCTTTATCTTGTAGGAAACCAAGAAATCCTTTCCCACGAGGACCAAGGAGCCTTTGCAGAGTTGCAGCTGCCAGAGGCACAGGTAGGCTGGCGTGTGGTGCTGACCAGTGGGAGGGAGCTGGGGGACAGCACAGGGACAGTCTGTGCTCCTCACTTCCCTGGGGGACAGCACAGGGACAGTCTGTGCTCCTCACTTCCCTGGGGGACAGCACAGGGACAGTCTGTGCTCCTCACTTCCCTGGGGGACAGCACAGGGACAGTCTGTGCTCCTCAGTCTGTGCTCCTCGCACCCCTCCCACCCCCCCCGGCTGCTGAGGGGCTGCAAGAGGGGTTCAGTGGGGCTCGGATGGGGACAGCCACAGCAGTGGGGACTGAGCTGTCCTGCCCTACTGGGGACAGGCCAACGGGCAGGGGCTGTAGCTCACAGGTCTCGGGGTATTAGAAATGAAATGAAATATTCAGTAGCTTAAGAGGAGGCACCAAAATAAAAACCCCGCTCCCTGAGGGGTAAGGTGTTCTCCTACAATGACAAAGAGACAGTTGTAATAATTATATGTCCCCAAGGAATTCAAATTAGATGAATACAGATGTTGTAAATAAAGTCTGCAATAGCTTTGAGCTGTATATGTTTTAAAAATATACAACTATGAAAATCCACTTTAAACAAGACAGCAGCAATAGATTCATCTTCAACTTCCTGTTCCCATTCTACTCCATGCTATCTAGTAAGACTATACAGTTAGAATAAAAATGAAGGATTCTAAATTCTAATTTATCCCATAAAAGAAAAAAGCTTTTTTCTTGACAGCATCTCTTAATGATATTGCACAACACTATTTTAAATGTCTTACTTGAGAAAGTATGTACGAACGCCAAAACGCTTTCAAAAATAATTTTTCACATTGTCCTTTATCCATCACTCAGAGTATCTGTTCATTTAATTATTTCAGTAAACATAATAATGGTATCACTAACTATGCTACACAGTGTTTCCCTTTTTTTAAGGAATATGAGCCTACTTGTAATTAAAGGAATGCTATATTAATGATGCTGAAAGTCTCAGAGGGAAAAATTTAATGTCCACCTCATAATATTATGCCAGAATTACATGTGCAGAATACTTCTTAATAATCTTTGTTTCTTAATTTAGTTTTGATTGGCTATGAAATACAGAGTAGCACTCAAGGGCTCAAATTTCTACTGTCATCAGCATTTCTGCTCTATAAATTGTATAAATGCACAGGACTCCCATCTGCAGGCTGCTTTTCAAGCTTCTGTTTAACCTATGACTGAAATTATCTGCAGGCAACTATAATTGATGATAATTTCATCATTTTTTAGCCGTTGGGATGGTGTTATGATTGCTAGGTCTAAACACAAACAGAAAATTTTATTTTCATGTTGCCATTTGAGCTGCAAACACAGGTCGGTAACATCAGTTTGTCTCTAGTTTGCAAATTACAGCAATAGCCACTAGGAGTCTCCTGGTTAAATTCATAATGAATTTGCACAGTAATCCCGGCTCAGGTTTGAATGCAAACCCCGTGCTAAAGGCTGGATTTCAGCAGAGGGGCCAGTCCATGTGCAGGGCAGGGGGAACTGGGGTGACAGGATCTCTGAGCTGTGAGCAGCATCATCAGGTTCCTGATGTTTGTACCAGGGATATAGCTGGCAAATGTTTGAGAAGGAAAGCCAGCAGCCACCTACACACTGTTCTGGTAGAGCAAAAGATGGTGATGGTCATGAGAAGTCAGATTTGTTTCTTTTTATGACTGGACAGAGTATTGTGGAATTGTTCTCACAAAGGGTGAAGTAGATTTCACCGACTGTTAGTTACTCCCAGGGATTTAAAGCAGATTTGTTTCGTACTGAAATGCTGCAGGCCACAAGAACTAGCACCGCCAGGTACTTCAAAATTTGCTTAGTGTCTCTGCAAAGTGAAACCTGCAGTTCAAACCTGAAAATGTAAATAGCTTCTTTCTCTCCTTTCTCCTCCCAGGCCAACTATGCACAAGCATATGGTGCCAGACACACTCTTAGCAATGCCAAATGCTCAAAGTTCGTAAATTACAGACCTGCAGGAATGGGTCATGCTGGCTCAAACACTGCAGCTGCTCGATCCAACTCTGTGACTGACAAAAGATGTCCAAATTCCCTTGAAGGAATACCACAGAAAGCAGTCATGCACCTTCTGCCAGCATATGTACCTCACTCTAAGCAGCTAGAGATTGCTTTAAAACATACAGGGAAGCCAGAGGCGAGCAGTGAACCCTCTCCCCACAGTGCTGGTTATCCCATAGGCAGGAGGAGCGCTATTTATCGTGGAAGGATGCTGTCACATCCTCCTTACAGATATGTGCAACTCCACATCTAGAAATTTTAAGTGTTCACTGCTCTTAGCCACTTATTTGTTTATAAGTTTCTTTTATGCATCTCTTCTCGTGAGCAAAAATCCTTTCCAAGCCATAAAAATCCTGAATGACTTTAAATATGATGAGAATTTAAACAAATAATAATTTGGAAGGCTATTTATTTGGCTTCTCCTTTTTGAGCTTCTTGGTTTCATTTTCAAAATTTCCCTGCAACCAGAAGGACTAAGGAAATAAAGATGATGTTTTAAATGAAAGCTGAGAATCTCACATAATCATAATTGTACGACTCCAGGGGTTTGAGGTTTCAGAATAATCTCATGAACTGTCAATACTGAATGTCACCAGAAACTGTAATGTTATTCTCAGAATAGATGCCTAAAAGCAACTGTGGGATAGTTTTCCTGCTGCATGCTCCCCATAATACCTACAAACCCTGCTCTGGGGGGACACCCCAAAGGTACCAGCAAGCGGTGAGCTGCCAAATGCTGGCTTTAGCTGTCAACTAGGGCTGTTATATTTTGCAACAAATTTACATATGCAAAGCCCTGTTATTCAGTCTGTCAACTAAACAAGCTCACTAAGTAAAAATTCATCACGGACTCGTAAGAACATTTAATTCCATGGGGAACATGCAGAAATAAGTAGGGGGCCAATTTAGCCACCCATCTCCTCTGTATTGTATGCTTGCACACATTGCAATGCACGGCTGCGTTGTGCTTTATTGAAGATTATTATCAGCTACTCTCACAGACTGCCTTAGATTCTACCATAATCTCCCAGCAGGACTTGAATGAAATTCTCAGTCTGGTTTGTTTCAAAGATCTAATCTATATTACACCGAAGACTGACAGAGACTCAACAGCTAGTACCTTAGTCCATCTGGTGAAAATTATTAAACCTGATCAGGGAACTGACACGCAAATAAAACAGGAGGCTGCTTCAACCTCCTTGTCATCCTGCAGAAGCAGACTTGGCTGCTTAGTACCCTTGCTTATTGTTAGAATATCTGAAAAGACCCTGTTCTTCTCCAAGTCAGCGTTAACCTGATTTCAATAACAGAACAGTGGTACAGGTTTAGCAGGCACATAGCCAGTACTTACAAGAAGAAAACCAAGCATTTGTGTAAGCCAGTTTGGCACTTCACCATGCTGAAAAGAAACCTTTGCATCTTTGTCACTTCAAATTTGGGATTTTTTAGCACAAGAACATGCCTAACACGAAAGAGCTCTTTTTTCCACTGCCCACTTTCTCCAAGTATGTCAGTGCTATCTTCTCAACTCCTTTTCTAAAACTAAAAGTGAACACAAAAATAAAAGATCTCCTCAAAAATGCCAAAGGCTCAGCCCTACAAAATATATAAAACCTCATTTCGAAGGAAATATCTAATTCCTACAGGTAGCTATGGGACAGATAAACATGAAGCATTTTTAGGGATGAGAATGCTCTGCTGTGAGCCATGGGCAGTACCTTAGGAACGTCAAATACTTCTGTCATTTTCCTTATGTTTCAAGCAAGCCAAGCCATTACCATATCTAAATATATGTAATATATAAATATTACATATATTTATATCTAAATATAGTGTATATGTACAATATACATCTACAGTGGAAACAAATCCAGCAGCTTACCATGTAAGAGTCAGTCACTCTACACTTGTGTAGCTAAATACTCCTGCTCTGTGTGCTCTCTCTCCCTCTTCCCCAGTTACTCTTCTTTCTCTGCTTGTCATGTGAGGATTCTAGTGGCCCTCTGCATCTCACGAGCTTAAGCTGCAAGTGAGCTACAGCAGTAACCTCAGCTTTCATCCCACACCACAGCATTGGTGACCTTATGCGGTCAAATGTTTTCGGGGGGAGTTCTGGCACCAGTTTAACACTTAGATTTAATCAAAATGTCTTTTGTTTGGCTGGTTGTCTTTTGTTTAAAATCATTGTTCTAACTAGAGCTCATACTGATAATAAACGCCTTCAGAAACTTACAAAATTACTTAAGATAGGAACTGCCGCAATGTTTATCTGCACCAAAAGGAAGAAACAAGTTTTACTGGTCAGATTAGTTTGTTTTGGTTTTTTTTTTCATTAAAAGAACAACTTTTAGCATTACGTGATGAGTTACTAAATATTACTGAGTACTAAATCACAGCTATGACTACTCAGAGGAAGAAAATATATTTCAATATTAAGAAAAAACCAGTAAGACAATATTATGTGGGGCACATAACTTTTATTTGTTTTTAAACAGTGGCTACTTGAAGTTGCTTGGAGGTTTAGAGTGTCAAAGCCATGTCAGCAGAGATGGATTAGTGGGCAGAGAGCAAGTGGTGCAGTCAAAGGTTCATAGTGAATGTAATTTATTCATGTAGCTCTGCAATTTATCACGTGGTTATTACCATAATGTATGTGGGAAGCAGCTGCATGCGTGCAAATAATGCCTTAAATGTATGTGTGGTTGGATCTGAACTCCTTACAGAACAGCAGTGCTGGAAAATGATGCCACAAGGCATTTAAAAGCAAATTTCCTTCCTGCGGGGATGCTGTCACCCAGCAATGATGATTTGTACACAGGCAAATAAATATCTTGTAGACTTTTCTCAGTTGTGATAACCTCACTTACCAGAACTCATTGGTTTTTCAAACCTCAATAATGTAGGCAATGTGATGCATGTTTCCGGTGCTGTATTAACAGATGTAAGTATGCAAGTTTTGTACCCCAAACTCATATTTTCTAGTCAAGGAACTCAGTATTTTCCACTCAGTATTTAACAGAAATATTCAGTGGCAAGGAAAAGGAATCCTCTGTGGGTGTGAGGACAAAGAAGTTATCTACAAGTTAAAGATATCCCTTAACTGAAATGACTTCTCACAGCCTGATCTATCAGGAGCAGCACAGCTGTAAATGATTGATATACGCACATATATGTGTGTGTGTGTGTATATATATAGTGTCTGCCTGGTTTCTTATATCTGTGCAATTATTTACCAAGCTAAACATTTCCAAACCCAGTCTATTTTACGACCATGTAAAATAAGGAGCTTTGGTCTCCCTTAGTTTGCTTGAATGCCTGGAGTTTCAGTTAGGAAGAAAGCTGTGAGTAGTTGCTAGAACTTGGAGGTGTTTTTTGCTGTACTGTTCATACACACCTGCTGCAGCTCTTTGGGTAGCTGGGAAAACTTTAACAGCCCAGCTCCAACCACTGTTTTTTAAGCTTTAGCAATTTGAGTTCAATTGGTCTCACTGTTTGGAAATTATGCTTAATTATGCCATGCTATGGTGTTTTGAACTGATTTTAGTGGAATCGGTTCATTCAAGTCTTTCTTGATCAGGCAAAGGCCACCCCAGTTACGGGTTAGTGCATTAGAAGTTTTATGCTGCTTTCTTTTGATACATTAAAAGTTGATGTAGAGAGACACTGAATTCAGACAAAGTCAAGTTAGGTCCTCATTAGCAGAACATCTCATTGCTCAACTTAATGTACTGCTCAGTTTTGCACAGCAGAACCTTTCACATTCGGAATATGATGCAGGTTTTCTTGGATAATTTCATGTGTGCTCTAGGGCTTCTATTTTGAAGCCATCTATCGCAAATAGATCCCCACTAATTATGCAAAATGAAAAGCTTGCCTTACCATTGCACAGAAAGTCTCAGGAGGATCTCCACACGTTATGTCTGGGGGATCCAGAGTCACTTTTACGTATTTGATCATATCTCTGGCTTCTGGCTGGCAGGCCATGTAATCCCATACTTTTCCTTCTTCCGTGTAAATCTGAGTCTTACACACGTCATAGTGTCCCCACACAGAAGGGTAGTGCTGCATCACGGAGGATACAGTAACCCAGAGGGCATGAAGTGACAGGAATCTTGACAAATACATTTCTAAATCCTTTTATGTCAGCTTCGTAAGGATGCTCAGTGCTGGCGTATGTGCAGTCTAGAGATTATATGTACATATACATGTATATATTTATAAAATAGGTTCCAACTCAAACGTGAAGCATTAGGACAGGATGTTTGTTCACTATGTTAAAGACTTTGGTAGAAGCCACCTAGGCCCTGATGACAGCCTTTCACAGCAATGCAGCGCTCGTCCTTCGTCTTATAACTTATCTGTCAGGGCTTCTTGTAAAAGATGTCCAATAGCAGATAATAATTTGTGAAGTTGCAGGTCTTCAGCTACACTGTTGATAACCCTGAGTGATCCTCCGAGTTCAGGGCTTGCAGGGGATGCCCGGACACACTGATAAATCAGTATCCGAAGGAAAAGGGTGAGTGTCTACAGGCTGGTGTCTGTTTCCCATCAATCATTCTTTTCTTCTGGCACCAGCACCCTTTTAGAAACAATAAAAATTAGAGTTATTGTCCAAGAATCAGTGCATTACAAAATATACGATATGTTGACATTTTGGAGGTTTGATGCAATATAAAGCAAATTGGTATAATGTGGATAACCTTTACTGTGGGTTCTATCCTAGAATGAAGGAACTACCAAAATCATTCACAGTGAAAAGTATTTTGACATGAAGGATTTAACTGTTCTCTAACAAAGACAGGTTTATAACGTTCCAGGTGAGTTAGAGGTTCCTGCTTCCAAAACTGTATTTTCACCCTAGCAAAACTGGAGAGCAAACTACTGAACTCAGCCATGGCCCAGATGGTGCAGGCTGGCAGGGGAGCAGGCAGCCCAGCACCACGGGGCAGCAGCAGCAGCAAGGTTCTTTTATTAAGTGACACAGAAATGGGTATCAGGGCTAGCAAGTGCTGGTAGTTTCTTGGCAAGAGGACCTCATGGAGCTCCAAAAGCCTTACATATTTCTTTTGTATTACTATTATTATTTTAAGAATAACAAAGATATGGCAAGTACAATTCAATTTCCTTGACATTTCTCATTAGCATTGCAAGAGCTTTGCTCCCTTTTTTTTTCCTTTGAACTGTGATTTACTGACCACATTGATGACAAACTACTGACAAAGATGATGGCTTATTTTGTAGCTTGCTATAAGGGTGCTTTCCCCCCCTTATTTTCTTAGGTTTGAGGGTGGTTGTACCTATGTACTCAGCATTTATTTCACAGCAGATACATGCCCTTTCCCCTCTTCAGAAAGCAACTAGAAATTCTCTCGCTTTGTAGCACCTGAATCACATAATTATAGGCATAAAATGCTAGAATGTTTTCACAGCAACTTCAAATATATATTTCCTGAATAACACAGGCAAAAATCCAAATTATGTATGAGGAAAACCACAAAGACAGAGTAAGTACCCTAAACAGGGACAAGGAAAACCAGGGCTAGGAATTCCAGTGCATTTGTGTCAGCCTGTGCCACCCGAGGTTGGGGAGCCAGGGCGCTGGGCTCTCGGCAGGAGGAGATTTCAGCCAGCCGCCGCAGCACTTCTCCACCCTTTGTCTGGATGCTAAAATCTAGGCAGACCCGTCGGACAGATGTTGAAAAACAACCGTAAGTCGCCACTTTCTGCTGCCTGCTTTGCTTCCCAGCTTTAAATTATGCCCAGTGTGGTGAACCCTCCTACACCCCACAGCCACGGGAAGAGGTATGTGTGACCTGGTAAGCTCCTTAATGTGTCACATTGGGAATACGCATTTTCAAAACTTATCTTCAAAGCTATTCACAAACAGCCTCCCTATATTTAAATAGTGCTTCATCTTAAACTGAGCTAAACTACAGACACCATGAAATGCCAACAGATGGTTGAATTGTGTTTCCATAGCAAAGTAATTTACAATAATTGCTGTATGGACGTAAATGAAATTTTCCATTATATTCATTTTATCAAGTGTTACCATACAACTCTCATGTATTTTATCAGAATACGCAGAGAATATCTGAATTTTCATGCAGTAACGATTCTCAATTCGTTCAAACGTATTTAAGCTTCAAATCTGAATTTGACACAAAAGCAGAAATATCTAAGACCAAATTAAATTTAAATCTTTTTAAGAAGTACGCTGTGTAGTACTGCTGGTTTTGTAGCAACCTTACATTCTTTTTTTTTGTTTTCAGTGGGAGTGTTTGCATATTATTTTGGAATTCGGTAATTCAGAGAACACCTTCCATGTCATTCTAAAGACACCTCTTCCTCTCTGTTTCCTTTCCAATGTATGTTACTATTTTGAAGGGGAAAAAAACCCATCCCCAAGGCCCCATAGCTTAGAACAGTTACTATGAAAATGGGAAACAACTCCTTGCTAGAAAAGGCGCCAAATTATTTTAAATCTATGGCAAATCAAATACCCTTTATTGGAGATGCCGTGGTCATAGCTGGAATAAACAGTAAGTAAATATTATTTTTCTGTGTAGAAATAAGAAGTTACTGTGTTTAATTATCTTTAGACTGCAAGCTTGTATATTCAGGTGCAAAAAAAAGTTTGTTTCTTTAACATCTTTATTTTTAGCTCTTCAGTTACCCGTAACCTTTCATAACTGCTGCGACTCAGGTCCACTAATAAACAGGACTGGGTAGGACTAAATAATGTGAAGCAAGCTACTACCTTAACACACTGTGCTAAAATACTTCCCATATAACGAATTCTCATTAAAGTAAGCCAGTCATAATGATGGTCATTACACAGAATTATAGACTATAACATCGATTGAATTTAGTGCACTGACAAGAAAAAAGTGCAGAGGAGTGCAAGACATCTGAGCATTAGGCAGCTGTAGCAGTGTACAACAGACATTCCTGACAAGAAGCAGCCAATTATAGCTTAAATTTCTGGCATATAACCAGTTCTGATTAATAGTTTTCCATTACATTACAGACATATTATTAATGTATTAAAAATGTCAAGCTTTGGCAAGAACTAGTATGGCATGGCTCAGTTAGCCTGCAATATCTTCTTTTAATGAGCTTCCATTGATATAGAGAAAGATATTGACCAAAGCACATTAAGGATCATGTGCTGAGCGCTGCCAGGTTTTTTTCTAATGGAGCTATATAATTTGTCTTGCTTATGTTTGTTCCTGCAGAGTCACTCATGATAGGCATTTTACATTTCAGTGCCCTATTGTTAAGGACATATCTATTTGAATTATTTTGTAAAAAACCATTTAGGGTAACATTTCTGAAGTTTACACCTGTACCAGATGTGTAGTGATAAGCCTCTAGCTCTGGACAACGCACAGCAATGGAGTTTTTAGTCCCCAGTACTGCCTGTGCATTTGACCTTAGAAAAAGGTAATCAGACAAATCAGGAATAACTACTGTCTGATGCCCTGATTCCCTCCACCCTGCCCTGTCCTGCTTGGGTGTTGGGGGCCACAGAGGTGGCAAAGAGGGATCAGTGTCCTTGCTGGCTGAGGGTGAGGGAACGGCAAACTGCCGGGAGGACTTCAGCTAATGCATGCAAAGCCTCCAGAGCACATCGCTCCCGGCGTCTTCTGTGTCGGGCAACAGCGCTGCCAACTGCGGCACCTTTGGGGCCTTGAACATCCCCATGTGCCACAGCCTCTGCAATATGGAAAACACCAGGAGGCACCGATGCAGAAGGCCACATCTCTCTCTGCCTTCCCCTCTGAGCGCTGCTTCGTCGGCAAAGTCCCGGTCGTTCTGGCCACAAGTATGTCGCAGCCATTTGAGAAGAATGGCATGCAGCTGACCCCCAGACTAAAATCAGCTGTGAGGAGGCTCTGAGCACATGCATCCCTTCCCAGGTGGGGAAGTCACACCTCACGCAGCGTGTTAATTCTGCAGATGGAGGAGACACCCGCTTTACAGAGTAGATAAAATGCATCTTGGCACAATCAGTGCCAGGGAAGAACTTCAGATCTCATTTAGGGGTTGTTAGCAAACACTCCTCCTTAGCCTCCTTCCATCACTGTGAAAATCCACCCCCTTCCCCAAATAACTACCTCGTCACAAACCACAGCGGCTGGATGCCCTGCACGAGCTCCCTGCTGGGAAATCACTGTGCGATCCATAGGGGTGGGCTCTGGGCCTCTCTCTTTGGCAAGCCACAGGAATGTGAAGGAGGTAATAAAATAGTGACCACTTCTCACACTGACCATGCATTGGATCGAGTGTACACACCCCCCCCCGCCCACGAGCAGGAATGAGAGCCAACACCAGATATTCCAGTGCACGGCAGCCTGAGGAGAACTGGCTCAAATAACGAAGCAAGGCAAGGAGTGCCGGCTGTCACCTCCCAACAGCGGCAGCTGCAGAACAGATTTTTCCAAAGGAAACATGTTTCAAGTTTGTATCCCTAACAGCTTAAGCAGGTGAATGTATCCAATCAAGCCCAAGTAAAAAGCTCCATTCCATCCACTCCAGTTATTAATTATTTAAAGCCAGTTTAGAACATAGGAAATAATGTGCATTAGAAAACGGAATAACCCTTATGCAACTTATATTTACTAAACCTCGTGTTTTATACCATGCTACACCTAGGCAACATGAGAGCCTGGTACATATACAAAACAACTTTTAAAAAGGCAAAATTATTTATCTATTCAAAGAAGAAGGGAACCTGTATTTAACGATTTAATACACATTATTTCTGTCAATACTTGTATGAAATGCAGTATACTCAAGCAACTGCTTTGGTGTCTTTGGCCTCAAATGCTGTTCCAATCAAAGTTTAGGTTCTATTCTTATCCAGCTTATTTAACTATTTAGTAGAAAAAGATTTCTTTGCCTCAGGAGAAATTTAAAATGTCAATACCTATTGGCTAAAGAAAATAAAATACAGCAATCTGCTACCAGAAAACTGGGATTTGGCACTATACTTGAAATACTTTTGGTTTTCACACATTATTCTTTGCTGACTGACACATCATACTACCACTGCCATTACTTGCCAGGTATCATCAGCTGTCAGAATATGGAGTAAAAAGCGTTGCAGCTATTTAAATTTTAGAGCCTTAGTACATAGCTGTGTTTTTTTTCTCTAGCATCTTTATAATTGTAGCTTATTGTGTTCAATATCTCTGTACCAAGCATCAACCTGTTCTGCAAGTTTTTCCTCTGTGAATTTAAATTAGCATTTGGGGCAGTTTACAGGGTTTGTTTTTGGTTTTTTTTCAAGGATTTTTTACGCTCGATTAGGTGATGCATGCTCATCACACAGTGTATCCAGGGTATAGTGCTACAAAGCTTTCAAGTTATGGTGTGAGCTGATGACTTTCTAACTGGAAGTTCTTAGCCTCAAAAATGAATGCCTACCGGTTGCTGAATTTGTTCTGTACTATTCCTGTATTTTACACAAATAGCTAGAAAGCTGCTGCCACTTATCAGTGTCAGAGGGCTGAGAGCTGAGGCAAAGTTCACAACTCCGTGAGAGTATCACCACTAACTGCTGGACACTCTCTGGTAATCATCCTTTTAAGGTCCAGAAATATACCAGAAATGAACCTTTATTTTTATCACATGAACCACAAAACGAAAAAAAAACCAAAACAAACTACCACCACCACAACAACAAAAAACAAGCCAGGGGAAGTTCTGCTGTGGTTTTCTTCCCTTTGACGGGCTTCCCAGGCCACAGCTTCTCATCCTCAACCGCATTGTCCTTAGGCAAGACAGTGACTTACTCCCTCTTTAAAAGCATTTCCACTGCTTGTTCCACTCACTGTCTCCACTAACATCTCTGTAGAAGTAATGCTGGCTCCTACCACATCAGATCCGGAATATCGAAAAGTTGATTGCAGAACAATAAAAGTATATTCATCAGAGGCCAAAACCGCACACGCACCAACTTTGAGAGTAGAAAAGCATCTGTTTTATCGCGTTTAGCCGATCTGCGCTGCTCACCGCCATGAGGGGTTTTCTTTGG
>VZTH01006498.1:61706-205429 GCA_013397815.1 Aleadryas rufinucha | reverse complement strand
CCCCGCGGGCGCACCGCCGGCGCCGCCTGCCCCGCGGGGGGGCAACGGGACGGGACCCGCCGCCCCGGACCGAGCGGGAGCCGCCCAGCAGCCGGCGGGGCTGTGGCTGCTCCCTGCCCGCTGGAGTAGCCTTAATTCCCGTGTTATTTCGGCTTCAGCCTGGTAACGCACAGGTGGAGGTGCTGTCCGTGCTGCTGCCGTCCGAGCCCCGAGCCTGGCGGGCTGACCCCAGCGCCCCGCCGCAGCGCGCTTGGCCGTGGGGACAGGGCAGCGTCCCGCCCAACTCGCCGGAGGGTCCCTCCGCAGTGCTGGGCACGCCGGGGAAGCGCCGCTTCGTCCTCTACCTACAGCACGAAGTGCCACCGATACAGGGAGGGAGCGCGACTTGTGCTGTTGTGGTGCTGCTGTGACCGCCCGCCCCGTACCAGCCCTTCGGGGCTCCTGAAAGACGCGAAAACTCCGTCCCCTCGTTCTGCTGTGCTTCCTCCTTCTCTCCTGCACGCCCTCTATTTCTGTCGCTTAAACGAGAGGCGCACACACTTCTCCCTTTCAGATTTCTCCAGGCTACAAAACAGTATCTAAAACTAGTGACAAGCGAGTCCCGTGTGGGAATTGTGCTTACTCCTAGCAACTACCTGGTTACTGAATTTGACCGACTGCAGCTGGCAGCGCTGGGCAGTGGGACACTGGCTGCATTGTGAACGCTCAGAAGCTGCGTTTATCGTTTGTTTGCGTGTTTTGCATGTTAAGAGATGTTAAATGTATTTATGTAGGCAACAGTGCCATTGTATTTTGTTGACAAAATCTAGCGTTTTGCAATGCCAGTAGGTAACCAGATGAAATGAGGCAGGGGGTTTCTGGAAGAGTAAGAAATTTGTTCTCCATTTGAGCCATGGAGTTTGGTAGGTTGTGGAAATAACTGGCAGGAGCCATTAGGAAGGAGTTTTCTTCTTTCCTCTAAGCCAGGTAACCCAGCAAAGTAAAAAAGATGCCTCCTAGTTCCCCCCAGCTTTTGTTTCCTTGTGTGGACAGTGGTGTTGTTTTGGCCTTTCCATTCGTTCTCTGGAATCTCTGCGGCCGTGTTAGTGCAGGTACCACATGCATGGAAAAGTTCTTTGTGTGGGAAAGCCAGGAATGATCAAAGGGGTGGGAAAAATCAGCTTCAGGGATTTTCAATTCCCAAAAGCAATTCTTGCTTTGTTTGCAGCCTCCTGGTCCCTGAGGTGGTACAAAAGGATAGAAGATGGAAATCAGTAATTTTTTCTTCCCACTTGAGCTGGAAGCATGTCACTGCACTTGGAGCACCACGAGGCAGAGGAACCCCACAGCTGCCACAGGCAGCAGGGCTGGTCCATCCGCACGTAGGATGCTCTGTAGGGCCTGTTGTAAAGAAGAGGGGCAGAGTTTCACTGCAGTTGGAAGAAAAGGGTTGTTTTCCTAATTACTAGACAGATGGTGGGCTGTACAGCAGAGTGCGAGAGACTGTACACACTGAGCCAAGTCCCTGCAGTGGCACGTGCGGATGGACCAGCCCTGCTGCCTGTGGCAGCTTTGGGGTTCCTCTGCCTCTTGGTGCTCCAAGTGCAGTGGCTTTGTCTCTGGGCCAGGCTGGATCGGCTGTTTGCAGGTGCTGCAAGGGGAGTGGTTTGGGAGCGTTGGAGGAGTGTTCTCTTGCTTTAGACTTGAATTGGGAGAGGATGCCTTCTTTCCACGTGCAGAGAGCATAGCTCTTCATGTCACAGTAGTGCCACTGGCAGGGGTCTGCTTGGAGAGCAGAGCAGAGCCATACATGCTGGCCCTGCCACACATACCTGCTCTGCACCTTGTGCTGCTCCTGCCATGTGCCCTAAACCTCACCTGCAGGGATGTGTTGGAAGTTTTCTCTCCTCTGCGCAGAGCCTTTTGTCTCTCTCCCGAACTGGTGGGACTGGCTCGCTACAAAGATTAAAGGCAGGACCGAGTCATCTGATATGTCAAACATCATTAAGTTCTTCATGCTAATGGTATTGGCCTCTTCTGCATCAAAGCTAGAGCAATGGTTTGAGTGCAATGTCACCAAATCTGAGATTAGATGTGCCTTACTGGTAAAAATGATGGCCAAAAATCAAATCTACTCTGAGAATGTGGGCAAACTTTACAGCAAAATTTTAAGCTCATGAGAAAAAAGGGATTTGATTTAAATTCTTTGTCAAAGGCTGTTGAAAGGATGGAAAAGCAGATGGAATTCAGCAGCTAGAGACTTGACTGTGTTGTTTCTGTTCTTTTTAGAGTCATAAGCTGGAGTTAAAGGGAGAGGGGACAATGCTTTTATAACCAAACTGAAAATACCGTGCCAATACCTGTATTAAAATTCTGACAGCTCTTTCAGTAGTGAGTAGTGATTGTTCACATGTAAATGGACTGGGAAACTCGCTGTCACAGCACCTTGAGACTGGACTTTCGCAGGATTCCTAAAGCAGATTTGATATGTAGACAGAAGATAAGATTAACCAAAGTTTGAAAGGAATATTTAAAAACACTGCAGGTCCCACTGCCTGCCTTACAGGATTGGAAATTGACTAAAATGAGGGTTTAGCCAGTTGCTAAATACCAAAAGATGGGAAGTCACAACACTGGGAAAGTGTTATCTTGAAGGTGCTTCCAGCAGTATTTCTTATGTCTTCTCTGTAATAGCTGGCATTGGCCCCTAACGGAATCAGGGAAGGGGATTAATTTTTGATTACTGGCATGAACATGGGAGCACCTATGCCTATTAGGACACTCCTTGCTACAAGGCATAATTTATACTAGAAGCAGCATAAATTGCTGGTACAGAAATGATATCGCTGATTGCAAACTTTTCTGTGATACACCAGCTGAACTGCAAGTTTTTAACCAAGTCCTAAATCTAAACAAGCTTTGCATGTTTTCAAGCTGTGGTTTGGCTATTTAGTGCATCCCCTCATGTGCCATTATGAATCTTTTATTACTTGCTGTGGTCCAAGTTGACCTCTAATGATACAGCAGAATTATTTTATTAGTGCCTTTCCCCACAGCAGAGTACTGCTGCACTAGGCAGTAGCAGAGTACGTGGCTTTGCCTGAAGTAGCAGCTGTCCCTGGAAATGTATCCAGAGACACAGGGAGCTTCCCTGCCTGAAGCTCAGTGTTTCAGCATGGTGTTATCTGAGGGCCACAGTGAAAAATGCAGGTGTGATGTGATGCAGCAGCTGGGGCCTGACCTCAAAACAGAGAGGCTGATGATGGTGGAGCCAGTGCCCTGGCAGGACAGAGAAGAGGAGGCAGTGGGTGCAGCTGGTGGGGGCTGAGTGGTGGCAGGGAGGGTCCTGCAGTGCAGAGAGCGGCTCGGTGCTTCTGTGCAGCTCTGCTCTGCGGAGCCACTACCTGCTCCATGTGCTGCTCTGCTCTTCTGTCACACTGCATACATATTTCTGACCTCTTTTGTCACCAGCTGAAGGAGGTTTTGCAAAGCAGCAGGCAAAAGGTGTGGGAGACAAAAGCAGGAGTAGTGCTAATTTGCCCCTGCCTCCCATGGCTGAGCTGAGACAGGGGTAGAAATAGCAAGAAACAGCAAATTCTCCCAGAGGCAGAGCTTGTCTGTCCACTTTATTGCTGCTTTTCCCACAGTAGTTTAACCTTCTGTAAAATCAATTGGCTGTCTAGAATTTGAATGTTGGTCTGGGCTTCCATCTTTAGTGCCTCCAGTGCTTACAGCAGAATGATTGGAAAATTGTATTTAGATAAATGACAAAATCAAAAGGTTTCTGCATTAGAGTTGGAGTTCTTCAACCTGGAGAAGAGAAGGCTCTGCAGAGACCTTATAGCACCTGCCAGTACCTAAAGGAGACCAAGTGCAAGAGAGCTGAAGAAGGATTTTTTTGCAAGGGCATGTAGTGATATGAAAAGGGGAAATGGCTTTAAACTGAAAGGAGATAGATTTAAATTAGGTATTAGGAAGAAATCTTTTACTGTGAGGGTGGTCAGGCACTGGAACAGGCTGCCCAAAGAAGTGGTAGATGGCCCCTTCCTGGAAGTGTTCAAAAAGGGGTTGGACAAGGCTTTGAGAAACCTGGTTTAGTGGAAGGTGTGTTCCTGCCCATGCTGGGAGGGTTGGAACTAGAAACCAACCCAGGCCATTGAATGATTCTATGATTTGTACAGGCAGGGGGACAAATCCTGACCTCTGTTCAGCGAAACAGTGAATACACAGACATCCCTGTGTAGTGGTTTGACACTGCTTGAGCTTCAACGTAGCTCAGGGGCAGGGAGGCTACTGAAAAAAGTCACCCCTTGCTCTGAAACCTCCATCACAGTACAGTTTGTGAGAGGTATTCTCTGAGCAGGCTGGGTGACAGAACAAAAAAATGCTGGCAGCTACAGGTGCCTCGTCTAGACCACAGCTTCCATCACAGCACTCTGCACCAGCAGACCCAGCTTAGCAGCCCTGGGAAGTCCTGAGGGAAAAGGCCTGTGGAGGCACACCCCTGAGTAAGGTAATCTGGGCAGCCAGCTGGGAGTATGATGTTACACTGATGAACACTACATCAAGAGATATGTGAGACATCCTACTCCTGCCACCATTTCCATACAGCTTGATAATGACTTTTTCTTCTCGGAGAGTAAGGAGATCTTTGCCAATGATGTTGCAGGGCTGAGAGCTGCTCTGAACAGAACATTGAGGTCTGAAATGTTGAAACAGGGTATGTATGAAATCTGGGAGAAAGACTGCCTCATTAGCTGCGTTTTTCATTTAGCTGGGACTGTTTCCCGCTAACAGGCTGTGGGACCCCATTACTCTTTGCTCAGGTCCATGATAGAAAATGGACCATTTCAGGTCTCCTGGGAGCAGTGTTTCTGTAATTCCCATGCAGTTCCCCAGGAAATGCAGGCAAAGAATTTCCATGAGATGTGCCCCCATTGAGAAGGCAAAGTCAGTTATTTTTTATACAAAGTGTTGTTCTTAAGTATTGTACTAGTTGATTCAAAGATGCACATAAATTACAGCCTGGATTTCCACTTTCAGACTGAAAAATGTTTTGTTCTAATAATAAATACTGAGTCTCAGCTGTTTCCATTTACATAACATACACATGACACAATGTGTAAATCCTCAACAATATTTTTTCAGAATTTAGCAGCTTGTTTTTCTGCAAACATAAACATGTATTTTTGGTGTTAATAATTAATAATATGCCACATGCCCATAATAAACGCAAAATCTAATCTTGTATAGACGTAAATGTATCTGCCAAAGTAGTCTTTCTCTGCTGTAAATGACTTTCACAAAGCAGTAGCATAAATTTTATTTTCAATCACTGTTTTTTTGTTTTGTGAACAGATATGTATTAAATTAAATGTTTTCCTTTCCAATTAACAAATACTTCACACTTAAAAAAAAAGAAAAACAGTTAATAATTCTTTTAAAAAGGGACATGGCTAATAGAAAAGTCTTTGCAGCTGTATCCTAAGCAAAATACAGACAGAAATGTGGAAAATCCCAGCAATGGAGGGAAGATCGGATATGAGAGTATCAGTCCCTTTCTGCAGTGAAAAGAAGGAAATGACCTATTTGGAGTCAAAGTCACTCCTTCAGTTGGACAGAGAAGGGCTCTGTGCTGTGCAGAACGAAATACTGGAGTGGTGCAGGGTAGCAGATAGAGGTACACCCTTCTCTCACTTACTGATTCCTCCCTCCAGAGTCCAGTATTTTTAAGTTTCATCACTTCCTAGAAGCCAGCAGCAGCTGCGAAACCTCCTGACAAAGTCTTGGGGTTGTATTGCTGCTAATGGCTGTCCCACCTGGCAGCCGGGGGTGTGGTTGCTCTTGGTTCCGCTGTGACTGCTCTTCCTCACGGTGCGAGCACAGCCGGCAGCAGCCGCTGGGCTGCAAGCTGTGCCTGTGCTCATGAACCCTGGCTAGCAAGCTAGGTGGTATTTTAGCACTCATTTCTGGTACGAGGTACAGTGGGGTTTGTCTCATTTTCAAGGAAGCCACATGGAACTGTGGTTTGCTAAACTGCAGAGGAAATAGCCATCTTTCCAGAGTAGGCTGAACTGACTTTTTGGGAAAGGTAGTGATGTGCTAACACCAAATGCTTAACAAAATGTGAGATGTTCTCTTAGGCTCTTTTAAAAGACTTTTTATTTATATATTTGTTTTGCTTTTATTTATACTATTCCTACAATTAAGTCTCGTCTTTGTTGACAATTCATTGGTTGTGGTTAGTAGTGGGGGTGACGTAAGGGTCCTCGGAAATTTGTAGAACCTTCTAGAAAAAGTAAACCTTAATATTCCACCATGAAATAAGAGAAGAGATGAAAGAGATTTATCTGAAGTGTTTTCATGCTATCATTATGCATTCTGTAGAAGACAAAGACCATAAAAGTCCAGTTGCTATTCATGAGCCAATACTTATTAATCAAATGAAAATAAGGTGCCCTAAGAATGGTGAGTGCAGAGTAACTGGGCTGGGATGACTCAGCCATCTTTACAGTGACAAACTCACTAAATGGTATTGTCCAAGGTGCTTTGCAGGAAAGTTTTCGAAATTCCCTATTTTCTATATTTCTCTCTGCTCAGTTCACCTTCTGTTTGGGCACTTTTTCTGGAAACTCTGGACACTCTTTTAATGGAAACAAACAGTCACGTAGAGCTTCACAGAGGCTCACGTTGCTGTAACCGAACTGAGTTCTGGGGGGAGCCTACTTACCCTCACAGCTGATCCTAGGGTACAGCTGTCAATACAATTGATCCAAAATGTGCATAGCAAGGTTTTTTTGCACTTCCAAAAAGGCTTTTAAAAATGAAATGTTCTATAGAAATGGCCAGCACCAATGCAAGCTTCAGCCATTTTTCAAACATAATAGTAAATGCAATATATTATAAATAGGAATAGATTATTTGCCAAAAAATATTGAGCCTGTTTTTGAAATGGAGGTTCTATCTTTTGATTCTATATTTTGAAAGTATTTCTTGTACTTGGGCTTTTTCTTAGGAGATAGACTTGTCAGGACTTGGAGTCAGGGTCTACTGCTTGTGTTTGTGTACAGAACTGAGCACTGCTCTCATCTCACTTATGCATCTAAGGTTAGACTTGCAGCATATAATGCTTACAGTAATTAACAGTCATTCATCATCTGTCATCAGGTACCTTCTAGCTGTTAATATTATCCTAAATGTATTGCCTTTGGAAAAATAGCTTTTTTTAAAGACACATAAGTCTCAGTATGTGTATGACAACTAGCTGAAACAACCAACTAATCCAAATTCAGTTCCCAGATGAAACTTAGTGTTTGGACATGGTGACTATTACATTTGCTGTGTTAAAGAACCAGCTATATTTTGTTCCCTCAGTGGGGCAAAATGCACATGCTGAGAACTACTGGTTATTTACCTGATCCCACCTGTTCCTACACAAATACAGACATTATTTAGTACCACTTTTAATCTGTCCAATATTTTAATATTGAATGGAAACATTCCTGTGATAATTTTCATTATTCTATTATTGTTGGATTTCTTTCATCAAGGAAAAGCCTAATTTAACACTGGGGAGGGGATTACAGTAGTGCTCTGACATGAGACAAGAACAATGGGCAGGGATAGTATTGGCAACTATCTTATCCCTCCCAGTGAAAAGGACAGGTAAGTATATAAAAGCATTTATTGCTTGAAAACTTGGATTATGAAGAGGCAGGTTTGGGTGTTCGTTTGAAAGGAATGTGGAAGTCCTGGAGGCAGAAGTAGGGAAAACTCAGTTTTCATGCAGCTGAGCCACAGTTTTGCCAGGTAGCCATTAGTTTTGATTTGTGGTATACCATTATGAACCAGTGAAGGGCAGCACTATCCAACTGTTCTAGGTAACTAGACAGATCACTAATTATGTTTTCAAGTTTACGATGATGTAAATGTTAGGTGTTTGACTGGATTTGCTATGAAAATGGTTGTGTTGCTGTATTACTGCAAAACAGTAACTTCAAGAGCATTTTGTAATCGTTACCAGATTCTACAGCTACAAATTAACAGCTTACTTAAAATGGACTTTAGGAAAGAGCATTTCATTTATTGAAAAGCTGAATCTCTTGATAAGGGTATAGTCAGTTCAATTG
Organism: Aleadryas rufinucha; assembly: GCA_013397815.1. Lineage (NCBI taxonomy): Eukaryota > Metazoa > Chordata > Aves > Passeriformes > Aleadryas > Aleadryas rufinucha. The sequence goes on along the minus strand of VZTH01006498.1, from coordinate 197,321 downwards.
CTTTATTAGGTTGCAGCATAGCGTCTACACATCGAAACAGACTTCAGCAAATTGAAATACGATTAGTATCAGAAATATGTAAACAGTAATACAGATATTTTTGTAGTTCAAAACACTGGAGGTATGGTTTTCTACACAAATTGGTAGAGGAGATTAGTACTTTTATTTCTGAAGTTTCCTTCAGCATTTTTCAATAGGAGTTAGTGATCTGTGTGTCCGATACTCATATTTATGCTCAATAGAACAGGACATTGGAAAGAACTTTGATTAACAGTTTTATTTTTTTCCTCATGTGTGAAAATGTAGCTGCATAACTTATACAAACCCTTCCAAAGTGCTATCCTATTTACTATGGTGTTTGGGAGGGAATAAAATTAAAAGGTGCTCTGCTATTTAGTCTCTTTTTAAAGGTTCTATGCCCATGTGCAAATCTAAATATTACTTTAATAGTGTTTTGTGTTTTACTCCAAAAATAGTATCTTGACTTTCCAGAGGAAGCTATGTTATACCAGAAATCCATACTTACAGTAGTTCATCTACTTACTTGTAAAGCAAAACTACACATTGTTCTGGATTTGAAGTATTTGTCGTGTGAATTCAGATGGTGACACTGTGTTCTTGCAATGTTTTCCATTATGTAAGCACTTTAGTTTTTTAAAGATGTCTAAGTCTTTCTGGCATACAGCTGGCTCTTCTGCCAAAAAGAAAAGTCTAACAGGTGTGCACCAGAGCAGGAATTTCACCTGTGGTGCTTCAGACACAGAAAAGTAGGGGCTGGCTGAGGAAGCTACCCTTGGCTCCCTAGGTGAGGGGATTAGATAGGCAAGGATTCATCATCCCCTGTAAGAGATCTGAGTTAGTGAGCATCCAGCTGGGAGCATTCTGGCTTAGGGGTGGGCTCCAGGACAGAGAGCCCCTGGGTGCTGCCTCTCCAGCCCCAAGATGGCTCTTCCAAACTGCATTTGGGAGAAGTCCTGGCTTTATTTCTTTGTCTGAAAAATGCAGACACACAATTCCTTCAGCCTTGCAGTACTATAGAGAGGATGTCAGGGCCAAGATGATGTTAGTTGCTTTCTTTCTCTAGCAGACTTGTATACTTACTAAACATAAATATCAGGATAGTCACATTCCTATAGCCAACATCATTTATTTATATTTTAAATTTAAATTTCACCTGCATTGCAAGACATTTATTACTACATTTAATGTGCAAGACTGTCCAATTAATTCATGAAAAATTCTGGGACACTGGTTACAAATTAAAATGGTGACATTTGCTGCAATAGTGGTTTTTATGTTGGAGAACCAGACCAATAGATCAGATTATAGAAAGATGAATGAATCCACAAATGAATTAAATTATTAAAAGCTTAAGCTGGCAGTGAAGTTTATATGTTTACTCTGATATGTAAAACATCTATTGATCTGAAGTTTGATCAGTAATATTTACAAATTTATTCTCATATACATCATTGTGATTGTATTCTCTTGTGCTAAAATTTTGCTAGTTTACCTGAGTAGGGTATACTGATTACCCAGGCTGCTGCAGGTGCTCAGACATCTTGGGGAGCTCTGCTGCCCATGCATTGGTAGGGCTTCCACCTGAGGCGGGAGGAAAAATGAGCAGGAGGGCAAATGTTTGTCCCACGTGAAATGATACCATAGGGATGCATCAGTTCTCCAGGGGTGGTGTATGCTGTGTATGACAGCAGGCTGAGGGCAGCTGCTGGGGCTGTCCTGGGCCCCAGGCGTCTCCGGCTGGAGAGGGAGGGAGAGCAGTCTGGGGCCCTCAGCCCTGCCTCCTCCCTCAGGACAGGATTGTCTCTCCTTGCAGGAACAGTGGAGTGGAGAAGGCCATAGAGCAATGACTGCATGAGTTTGGCCATTGGCATGAATAAGAGCAGGAGGAGACCAGACGTGTGAGGCTTGTGAGCTCAGGCTGCAGTGCAGTGCATCTCTGGAGACTTCTTGTGTTTGTTCTCAGAGGTCTGTTTCTCCAGGGCTTTTAAAAGTAAGGTTCCTGAGGGTAAGCAAGTATTTTCCTAGTCTCTTGTTCTTCATTTCCTTGATGCTCTGAAAAGACATTATATTAAACATCATACGTGCCCTCCCCTCCTCTGAGTTTGGACATTTTGAGGGATCCAAGGACTGATTTCAGGACCTGAGAGGATGGGAACTCACTGTGTTATGCTCCAAAAAGGCATGTACAGAGAGAAAAAGATGTGAACCTGGAGGTTTCTCTGTAAAATAGGGCTTAAAAAGAACTGTGAACAATAGACAAGTAATTTCAGAAAGGCAAAACTGGATTAAGCCGAACCTGAGTTTTGTTAAGAGAGGAAAGCTGGGCGATGGACGTGGTCTGCTGATAGAAGAGAAAGTACAAAGGATCTCTGAAAGCAAATATTTCAACAGAATTAATATTTTTCAGAATTGTTCACAAACACATGAAAAGGATTAGAAAGAAAAGTTTCTGAAATCAGAAGTTAAATGCCAAGGGGATGCATCTAGCATCCATATTGTAGTTGATGGTAAAGCTATAACTGCTTTCAACCGGTGCAGCGTTTGACCTTGGCTCTTTCAAAGATGCCTGCCAGGTGGCCTTTGGACCATCTACCCTCTTGGGCTCTTTGATTTCTGCAGCTTTGTTTGCAGATCTGGGGCTGGGTTCTCAGGGACTGAGAGCTGGGAGAGCATGTTTTGACATTAGCATCTGTCCCACTGGGGAATCTGCCACCGGCTTCCAGTCCTGCCCAGCATTTCATGCAGATCAGAATCAATATCAGCTAAAGCTGTAGCTTTACGTATTGGCCATGTACATCCTCCTGACTTATGCAAAAACATAAACTAAAATGTGTGTTCTCATTTTTCATATGCTTCACCCGATGTCTAAAATCACAAATTACATCCAAAATGAGAAACATTGTGTGCTCAACTAGTATATATTGCAACTTTTAAAAAATGTATTTTTTATAGATGGTCATAATATATTATATTTGTATACATTCAGTGGCATGGAGGTAAGCAATATTTTTGCAGGAAATATAAATGTGCTGCTCTGATTGGAGTCTGCAGTGGCCCTGCTGGAACGTTCCGTAATGGGCACCACCAGCAGGCAAAATGGAGCAGGGAATCAGCAGGAAGGGTGTGCTAAATAAGTACTCATAGGAGAGCCAAGGCAGTACAACTTGTAACAACAGATGCTAAAGCTTGTAAGTAACTTTACTTGGGAGAATAATTTCATATTAGTTCTTAAGGGTTCTTTTGTCTTTGTAATTGCGTTCTCTTGTAAATAAACATGTAGGTTATCTTACCAAACAGATAACACAGAGTCTTTTACGATAGGAAATTGAAATATTTAAAGTCATGTCATGTAATAAATAATGAGTGTTGTCTCAACACTCATTTACTTCTGAGAAACTTGCCCAACTGCCCTAAAAGAGCTGCTTACTCCATTCAGATTCTTATTTAAAAATTATATTTAAAACAGGGATCTGAACTAGTTTTTTGTTGGGTTTTTTGTTTGGTTGGTTTTTAATTTTGTTTTAAGGCCCTGTTTTGCTCAGCCCAGCAGTCTGAGAGTTCAAAAGATAAGCATTTTGTGACATGAACAACCTGAAATACATTTTAAAAGAAAGCCATTAGAAATATTGTTTTCTAACACATTTCACAGTTTATTGATGCTGAGCAGTAAAAAAAAATATGGAGAAATACATGTAGAGTAATTTTGTCACTGGAGCATTATAGAAAGTGTGATTAGTCTCGTAATGAATAATAAACAATGTGCAGCTGAAACTGCAGGGAGGAAGCATGTGCATGACTGCAGTGGAGGTCTCATGGGTTAATTGTGCGTGTTAAGGTCCTCTTCCCTCCCTCAAATGAAGAAATGAACATCTAGCAGCAAAAAAAAAAAAGCTGTTCTGTTGTCTGTCATATACAGGCTGCTAAAAGAGTATGGGAAATGAATTGAGTTGTGTGTCAAAAATGACATTAGCATGGAAAGTCTATTTTCTTGCCTTGAGGCTCTCTACGATAACTTGTGGGTGGATGTCTCATTGTGGCTGTGGTCTTATCGCCGTCAATTGCATCTGCTTGCTTATTTCTGCATCCTTTTATTCACCACAGATCAAAGTCAGAAGGTCCATTTCAGCTGTGGTTTTTTTCTCCAGTCAATCCAGTCAATCCAATAACTTCATCTATTTTCCCCTGCAGATAGGCTTCTTCACTCTCATCTGCTGTGTAATCTCCAAGGTGGTTTGGAAATTGCTTAAGCAGCCTCAGTGTATCAGATGAGAGATGCATTCACTGTGGAACAGATAGAGAACTTTCCTTCCCTTTTATCAGTTTGGAGTCATTTAGTTAATAGATGGTTAGTGGCTCATGTAGCTTTATGGATTCTTGGCAGCTTCCTGAGCAGGTGGGAATCCTTGGATGGTCTTACTGCACTGTGGTTGCATAATATATGTGATGTCATCCTCTACCACTATGGTCGTTAGCAGGAGTATGGAATTAATCCTGGGGATTTCTGAAGAAGCTGTTCGAGTTTTGTCCTGGTGGATACTGAAATTATTAAGGGATGAATAGGGTGAAGTTTCTGTTAATGCCATCTTTGCTCCACCCTGTATGGAATGTTAACCAAAACTCAGTCATCTGTCAATATCTGTGCCTCTCAATCCCATTGCCAATTACTGGAACCAGACACTCCGTATGTATTTTAGAAATTAGTCTCTGATTATTAAATCATGACTGCATGTTAACACACATTATTTTTATAAACCCACTGCAGACTCCCATGCATTATAAATAAATTGTATTAACTCCAGTTCGTATGAAATATTTATAAATATTATGGAAAAGGCTCACTTTCTGTGCATAGTTATTAGACATTTTAGATTATAAAAGATTGCAAATGGTCAATTATGTAAAATTATGAGAATACAAACTTAAAACCAGGCTCATAATCCTACAATGAGAGACACAGAAAACCAAGATTCCAACTGGGTTCAAGAAGAGTGGCATGCTTTATGTTTCTTAATTATCTTTATTTCCCAGTAGCATTGCTATTGCCAGAGCTCAATTTACTATGTGCCAATGGAAGAGTAATAAGTTGCAGAGACACTCCTATATCAGATGAGAGAGTTTCACTCTCCTCTATTGTCAGAACATAAACCCACAGAGGTCAGATGATTGTAGCTGTACCATGTTTGACTTGGAGCAATTTTGTAATTTAGGGCAAAAATCAGCTGTGAAGTAAATGGTTCTTACCGAAAACCCTTCCAGAGATGGGCAATGAAGCAGTTGATGTCACTTAATGTTACGCAGCTAATAGGAATTACAAATCTAAATATTTTTGTAAATCTAGGTCATAACTCCTGAGTCTTTGAAAATATACCCTAGTGTGGTAATAAACCCCAGAAGCCAGAGCAGCAGTACTGAGCCTGCTGGTTTGCAGTGCTCTAGTTTATGGACTAGGGAAGGACACGGCTGAGTGACAGGAAGAAGTTTTCGAAAATATTCATCGACATTCCACTGAATCCAATGGAAATCACCTTTTCTTCTCTGGGAGAGCCTGGGGAGACCAGTGAAAAATACCTCTGAAACCCTCAGCCTGGTGGTCTGAGCTTCATAAAGCTGCCTGTTGGCTTCCCTATCAGGGATTAGAAGCTTTTGCGATGTTTTACCTTTTTGTTTTGGTGAGGAAGCGCCTCTAAGAGGACTCTGTATGGTCTTTTACATAAATATGATAAACCTGTTTACCCAACCTCCTCTCATCCACAGCTTTCTTCTAACTAAATCTAGGTTATGTCCCTAGTTAGAAAATTAATAAATAAGTTAAATGTTTGTACAGCACCTTGAAGCTGTAAAGTGCTGTCTAAATCCCAAGTACTAGCAACCCTCTCAATTATGATACAGCATGTTTATACAAATATGTTTGATGTCCTCAGAACATTTGGACCAAGTGGAGCATATTTCCTGTTGAGAATAGATTTTGCTAGTTGGAAGCCATGCCTTATGAAATGCAGACTGCTGTCACAGCATCCAGTTCAGGAAAATAATGACATAAAGAAACATAATTTGCTACATTAAACCCACATTTTCTACATATTTGCAGGAATAAAAGATTTCAAAAAAATCTCTTCTTCTTGGTTTAATCAGAATCGTGTTGCTTTGCTGATTACAGAAGCACCTGCAAGTTTTATTATAGCGGCATTGCATTTGACTTTAGTTAATGGTCTGACTATTTTTGTTACATATTTTCATGAGTTTATTGTTTGGACATTTTAAAATGGAAACATAATGAAAATCATAGTGGAATTAGGAAGCTTTCCTCTACAAGAGCAATTTTCACCATAACCTGCTCCTACCAGTACTATTTTTCTCATTGTAAGCAGAGGAGAGGGCTGGCTTTGGGAATACTAGGATTTGCTGTGAGGTCCAGGACTGCAGCCAGGGAGAAGGCTTGCTCTAAAGCAGTTCTGTCACAGTTGCAGGAGAGATGTAATAAGGTACATGAAAATACTGAAAGAAAATGTAGCTGAAGTCAGTCTTCTATTTTCACTCTTAAGACAATGACTTCTCCCTTTATATACCAGGCTATACTTTATTATAATAAGCTTTCTTTGACTCAGAATATCTTTAGCATTCTGATTCTTGAGTATTGAAGCTGTCAGGCAGTACCTCAGCAAGCGGAATCTATTTTTTCAGGGAAATATTTCTCATCATTACAATGCTTTTTAGCCCCAATTAAGGATCATTTATGAATTACAATATCACTGCTAATGCTAGTAAAGAGGTCACATTTTGCTGTGATGGAGAGGAAAAATTGTGCCTAAGGACTCCAGAGAATGCATGTGTGTTTTGGGCAAAGAGCTGTTAGACTTCTAACAGCCATGTCAGAATTCATATGCTCGTCGTTGAAAGCTGATACTGGATAATTAAGCCATGCCAACAGATAGCCTCAAAGATATGCTGCCAAGGATACAGCATGCTATTCATGGCATTAAAAAAGCTCTAAGGTAGAAAATTCTGAATTGCTCACCATTAGGGTGGCTTTGCCGCCACTGAAGTAAAAAGTAGAAGTCCTGTCAGTCTTCACTGGAGCCATACTGCTCTACTGACACGCGTCAGATATCCTCATCATTAATTGCATGACCAAGTATCTTAATTGTAAATCTGATTCAACCTTACTCATCAGTAATGTATTAAAAGTATAGATAGGCAAAGAGCAACTGTTCTTGCAATGATGATCAAGCCTTCTGCATTGGGTTTCTTTTTGCCAGATTAAATTGAAATTGAGAGGAAATAAAGAAACCCCCTTTCAGGATAGTGCTCTGATAAGAAATAGCTGCTTACAGAGTGATTAGGGAGTCACCTAAGTGATGGTTAAGAGACTGATTCCCCATACTTGAGCACTAGCATTCTTGTGCATTGCTTTCCCTTCACAGCCTGGGAGCCACTATGCCTCAGCAGAAGTGATGAATCACAGCAGGCAGGACTGCAAGAGGCTCTGCTCTCAGGTCCCCATCCTGTACCCTGCCTCCTGCGAGGTTCCTGGGTGTCCCGCTCCATCGTGACTGCCCAGGCTTCAGGCTGCCGGCAGTGCCCACGCTGCACAACTGCTTTCACTGGCAAAAATGTCCTGCCCTAAAACCCTCCTTCTGCACCTTCGCCATCTTTTGTCATGCTACTTTCTGAGTCTGTGATTAATCCCCATCTTTCATATCAACTGTTGCCCTGAAAAGCATTTCTGAGTGGTGCTCAGGCCCCTGGCATCTTCCTCCTCCACTGCCTTTCACTTCCTGCAGTTGCTCTTCCTCAGCAAGGCTGTTAATTCTCCCTTCTTTTCTTTTTTTTTCTTTTAGCTCTTTTCTCTGGTATTTTCTATTCTATGGAAATCATATGACAGTCAGAACTACAGATGGAATTAAACTGAGTAATACTTAAATTCATTATGTCAGACTTCTACTTATGTTTTCCATATCTGAAATCTGATAATAATTTTTCTGTGGATAATTTATTGTTGATGCAACCTTTTCTTGTCTTACCTTTTTTGCTTATCTTATCAACCAAGATCAAGCCTGTAGAATAGACCATCCTTCACTTCCCTGTCTAACTGTGTACAGAGACCTACTGGTTTCTCTGCCTGTGATTCCATACCTGCTGCATCACTGGACTTCCTCCAGCTATCTCATGATTTTTGTATTAAACACATGAGATGGTATCACAGACAAGTTGATCTGTCTTCAATGTATGCTTTTTGTTCCCATAACACAGTGGCCATGGGAATGGGTTGCTCTGCTTTAGCCTACTCCATGTGTTCATCCCATAGCTACTTAATTGCCTAAATGTCTGATTTTCTGCTTACTTTGAATCTTGTTGGGCCGACAGATTTTTTGATGTGTTGTTTGGGTGCAGAAGCTTCTCTTCTTTTCCTGTGGGTGTCTTTCAGTTGAGGTAGCCCATCAGTGCAGGCTGCCTGTGTGACCTCAAAGGACTTGCTGTCCACAGGAATTTCAAATCATTAAGCTGATTAGTAAAGAGCATTTACTATAGATACTAAAAGCCCAAATGCTTAAGAGATCTTCACACTGCATAAACTATTATGCAGTATCTTCACTATTTGTGGGGTTTTTTTCTGAAATAATCAGTATGTCTCATAATTGGGTGCTCATCATGAGCAATATCCAGTGTTGTTAAAATTTTTATGGTGATTCTTAAAGCTTTCTGGTTGTCACCTGGAGTAGTGACCCAATAGGTATTTTTGGTGTGTTATGCAACTTTCTTGAGAATGATCAGGAATCCTAATACCGAGTTGGGAGATTGCTGTATTTTGTTCCCAAGAGCCAACCCTCTTTACCCGTGAGGTTGTCCAGCTGGGCAAAGTTGCAGCTAGTATCTAAACTAGCTGTTTTAATGATGGTGAAGTGATGGATGATCACAGTGGGGATCTTTACCTCATTTCTTTAGTAATATTCAGACTTTTTCATGCTTTACTGGGCGAAATCCTATAATCATAATTACATAATTTACATGAATGTAATATTATTAAATATATTTAAACTGAGCAGAATTTGATTTATTAAATTTTATTTAATTAAATGCAATTTTTAATTAAAAAAATAGTTCCTATGTTGTTATTTGCATTCTTTGTAGCACATGTTCATTTTAAAGAAATGTACAGTATATATCGAGATCATACTAATTGGCATGAGGGTTACTAGAGCAATAGCTTTAACTGAAATCTACAGTAAATAGAAGAATAAACCCCAAGGTAAATATCAATAGCTTTATAGCTCCCCATAGCGCAACAGGGACTGCCACAGGAAAGCAGTCAACTTCTATACAAGCTTTATTTTTCAGTGCTGGTTTTCCAGCAGTTATAGCAATTTGGAACTGAAAATGTGCAAAAATACTGCTTTCACATAAGCAAAATGTTTTCTCCAGCACTCCTGTCCAATGGCCTGATTAAGAAATGGCCAGTGGGACATGTGAGAGATGCCCAAGTTACAGCTCTATTGACCTGGCTGAGATGAGGCTCCCTTGGCACATTTGTGTGACACTGTGCAGTGTGAGACTCTCTGCCCATCCCAGCCAAGGCATTGTGCCCACAATGCGAGGTGGAATGTGGAGGGGCCAAGGAGTGCATCTCAGACTCTTCCAGAGGTGAACGCTGCCTTTCAGCTTACCCCTTTGAGCTGTTGTGTCTAATGACTCCTTAAAAACTACTTTTGTTTGGTTCCAGTTCTAGTTCTCCAGCTTTATTCTTTGGTTACTATGAAATACTTACATATATATATATATATATGTCTATAAAATATTCCCTTATGAAGTATACAAAGATAATTTTACATTAAAATGTTATCTAGATATGACTTCTGGATGCACATTATAATACANATGGCCAGTGGGACACGTGAGAGATGCCCAAGTTACAGCTCTATTGACCTGGCTGAGATGAGGCTCCCTTGGCACATTTGTGTGACACTGTGCAGTGTGAGACTCTCTGCCCATCCCAGCCAAGGCATTGTGCCCACAATGCGAGGTGGAATGTGGAGGGGCCAAGGAGTGCATCTCAGACTCTTCCAGAGGTGAACGCTGCCTTTCAGCTTACCCCTTTGAGCTGTTGTGTCTAATGACTCCTTAAAAACTACTTTTGTTTGGTTCCAGTTCTAGTTCTCCAGCTTTATTCTTTGGTTACTATGAAATACTTACATATATATATATATATATATATGTATATAAAATATTCCCTTATGAAGTATACAAAGATAATTTTACATTAAAATGTTATCTAGATATGACTTCTGGATGCACATTATAATACAAATGTGCATTGAAATACATGAATGATTTAGCTATTGAAATGTACTTAATTAACAAAATTTATATTATTGCTTTCACCGACCAGGGGAAGAAAGGAATCAAGCATGGGCAAGTGAAGTTGTCTGATTTTGATAAGAAATATGAAATGCACTTTCTTACACCAGAACACTTCCCAGTTTCTCTCCCCACTCTGAAATTCAGAGTGCAGGGCCAGAAGGATCTTGAGGTTGTCCAGTTAAACCTTCTTTTTCTGTTATGCTCCTCAGTTTCTCCCTGTTTGCTATCTCACTCAATAGGTTGCTGAATTAATTATTAAAAATATATTCTTAATTTTTAGTTTGAATTGATCTGCTTTCAGCCATTGCTTCTTGTTATGCTTTTTTTCTGCTAGATTAAAGATCCCTTTAGTGCCTGGTATTTTCTCCCCATGCGGTGCTTATCTGTTGTAATCAACTCACCACTCAATCTTCTTCTTTTCTTGATAAGATAAACAGATTGAGCTGTTCAGGGTTCTTACTGTAAGGTATTTCCTCCAGCCTAAAATAGTTTATGTGAGCCTCTTCTGCACATACTTCAAATTTTTTTTTTTTTTAATCCTCTGCCTTATGCGGCTTTTTATATCTAAAAGGAGAAATCTAGCACAGAAATTGCCTTCCCCCCCATCCCGGAACAATCATCATACAATGACCCTATGCAAGCCTCAAAATAACAAGAACTGGATTTCTTTTGACAGCGTTCATTTATTAGGCAGCAAAGGCAGCTGAATGTATCTGAATGCTACTGCTTCATTTTTGGGTGAACCAGGTTGTGGTAAAATCCTCTGATTCATCAGAGGGGAAGGTGAACAATGACACATGTCCCAGGAGAGGCCACCTTGCTATGTCACAGCTGCCGATATGTTGGACAAATGTGAAAGCTCTGTGGAGGGGATCGGAATTGTGTCCAGCACTGGGACAAAGCTAAGGATCGTGCCATGGCCAGCCCTGCTATGCCCAACCTGGGAGCATCTTTGTACCACAGTGATTTGGGGATTTTAAACAAATCCCATACCAAGCAGGAACAAATGTATTGTGGATGCAGAGGGCTCTGGGGAGGAAGATAAATCAGATGAGTAATGCTGGTGCTTCTTTGTGGGTGGGGGAAACAGAAGGTTTATCCTGGCTGTGCAGGGGATGGCTGAGAGCAGAGGGAAGCTTTTTCCCTGCTTGCCAAGGTCACTCAAACCCCTTATTTACTACTCTTGTGATACTCAATGGTATTGTTGGTAGTGATGTGGTCCAAGAACCAAATGGTATCAACTATGGTATGTTGAAAAAAAAAGTGATTTGCCCAAATTTGGTAATTACCTCACTCTAAAACATGGAATAAGTTGTAGATAATTAAAAAGGCAGTTTTAGGGCTAATAGAAAGAATAGCAAAATAAAAGACATAGTAATTAAGTTCCAATCTAATCTATATACGTGGTGGAATCAAATTGCATTTTAGAAGGCAAAGTGAGTTACAGGTGAGTTCCTCCCAATCCTGTTTTACACAACTTGGCTTTTCTGCTGTTTATACCTGTAAACCTCCATGTAAGTGCAGGAAACTGCCCACAGAGACTTCAGTGTGTGGCTGGGTTCTAAATAACCAAAAATTCCATCACTCTTATACAGGAATGCTATATATGGTGAAACATGTGGCATTCCTGCCTTCAGCTGCTGAAGGATGGAGGAGATGAGGTGCTGGGATTTCAATAGTTGCCTATGACTGAACAGTCATGGTTCAATAGTTTTTCCCTGCTGTTAAAAAAAGCTATTTAAGAAATTGCTAATACCTCATTTAAAATCTTGATCCTTTTGATGTGATGACAGGGGGTCAGGCTTGGAGGCGGTGTCACAAACAGAAAGATATGAATGTTCAGCATATAGAAGTATTCATTAATGACTCATAAGCAAGTATGCCTGGCGACTAATTGGAGATTTTTGTGCAGAAAGATTGTATTTATGGGCTCCATAGAATCAAACTTATTTTTGTTCTGCTGCTTGTGAGGCTATCTTTTTGGCAGGAAGAAGTCATTAATCAAAATCCTTCCTTTTGTAAATGACAGAGTATTGAGAGGGTGGGGAGAGAGGAGGGCAGGTAGAACATGCATCTGAAATGCCAGAGAGATTTTGTACTGATGCAGCTCATACTACCAAGTAGAAGGATGTCAGAAAAGAGGAAAACCTCTATTCTAATGCTCCTTATGTCAGGGCATCATTGATGAAGCCCAGCTCTACTTCTCTGTGTGAAATCTGAAGTCACACTTTTATGATCCCTTTATATTTGTTCATTTTTTTTTAAAGCAATGCAGCTAAAATCCAGTCTGCTTACCACCAAAGTATTTGAATTAGCATTTTACATTTTACATTCTCAGCTGATTTCTCACTGTTAAGGGCTCTTGTTGGAATAAAGGTTCATGGAGACCTGTGAGGCTTGGGCAGGGAAGCTGATCCTGTTTCTGCTGGTACAGGGTGTCCCCTCTCTGCCCGTGTGCAGTGGTGGCTCTCCAGCTACCAGAGGCAGTGCAGCCTGGAGAGCAGGCAGCACAGAGCAGTGGTGGAGTGCACGAGCTACCTAGAAACAGAGAACAGCTGTGCATGTGCCTAAGAATAACTCCCCTTGAGCTAAGGCCAGTGCTGTTTTCATACTTTATTGCTATTGAGCAAGAATCAGGGATAATTTAAACAGAATGAAAGGTATCTCCACCCTTTTAAAGGACTGAAATATACATTCTCTGAAGCAGTTTCCGTAGAACCGGAAACTTGGTATTCAAGCTCTTCTTGCTTATGCTGTATCATAGACTAAGAGATAAGGATTTCACATGTTTCTACTGGCAGAACCACCTTTTATCCTGTTCTAGCAAGGCCCAATTAATCTATTTCTTAAGACAATAAATATGTCATTGGCCCTGTCTGCTCCCACACTTTACAAATTCATTTACACTTTTCTATGTTGTATTATTTACTGTGCTATACAGCTATGCAAAGGGAGCTCCAGCCGTTGTACTGTAAATCACTAATACCCACACTGAAAGCAGTTGCTGTTAATGAGATAGTTCACCTACCACTCACATGTCAGAAATGTTAGTAAAAGCAGGATCATGTGCACAGCTTTGGTGGAGGCTGAATTTGTGTCTCTAATAAATGCAGGAAAAATGGACAGGATGCTTGGCCACACACCTGAGCAGCCTGTCTGCAATGCCAGCACTTTGCAAAGAACATTAGAGAAATTAACAAAGATGTCCTTCTGATTAGCCAGCTTTTCCAAGTCTAGCTAGCATAAGCTCTTTACTCTTTGGAAGGAAATACTTCCAAGGAGGATAGAGAATTGTTTTTAATGGTGGTAATCTTCTAATAAATTATTTCTGACCAAGGGAAGACTTGGAGGGGCAAGGTAATCCCAGAGTAAAGTTGATTTAACTTCTCCATTATCCTCAGGAAGGCTCTGGGGTTGGAGCTTTGAAGAGCTGTATGTGACATTTTTAAAAGGTTTCAGCAGAGGCTTAAACTCCTATAATGTTAAACATATTTTCCGAAGCCATGAGATTCTCATGCCAGGGGCAAGACATTAGGAACGTTTTTGTGTGTGCACTAAAGTTGATGACATTGGCTTTTTGACAAGGTCACAAGATGCAAAAGTCCTTCTGAGTACAGTCTTATTACTTTCCCAATTAATAACAAACAGGGAGTTTCAACTTTTCCCTGGAATTAAGCAATGTGCATGAAAGGAACTTATGCTATTGGACACGAGTGTACATCAAAACTCTGTCTGATGCAGCCTCTGCCGACATGCTCTAGATCTGGCATGGAGCACACTGGCAAGGCTCAGAGTGTAGCTGGCTGCCCTCACTGGCCTGTGCATGAAGGGGATATGACTTTGCAAGTCTTGAGAACCGGCGCCTTTTTCACTCAGGTACAAGAAGGAAACCTGAAATTGTCATTTTTTGACAGGATGTACTGATTTGCATTACAAGGCTGGGAAGAAAACATGCACTTCATCTGCTTTGACAGTTGGCCTTCTGAATTACACTTATCAGCTGTATTAGCCCAGCGGCCTTTGGCAGAAGAGGAGCAGGGGTGGGTGGTGCTGTTCTTGCCGACCGGGGACGATGCATGGCTCTGGATTTCTGCATTCCCTTTGGCACTTCGGTGGCATTTAAAAATATGACAGCTGTGAATTAGCTTAGCTATTTGCAGGCTGGATTGCACATGGCTCACTGACAGGCAAGGTGCAAAAGGTTTTTTTCTTCTCTTTCACTTAGAGTTTGATTTCCACCAGGAAATCTGTGGCAGCCAAATATAATAGCGGTCACAAGCCTCGATAAGACTCTGCTGATCTATTTGCCTTACTAATTTCTGTAGACAGTTATGTTTGCGTCTGCAGTAGGTCTTAGCAGGAGGATCTTCCTTTTACAGCTCTATGTGCTTGTGTTATGGGATAATGAAGATGAAGGAGGCTGCACTCCTGAATTCCTGCCCTTATGGAGGACCCTCACCCTCACCCTTGTTGCTGTTTGTGTGCTAATCATGTTTCTGGCTTTCCCATGACCTGTTTGATTGGTGTTCCCAGCTGGATGGGCTCTGTAATGAACTGCAGTGCATGGTGAGCAGCTCACATGGCCCCAGCACCACTACTTTGTCTTCCTTAGTGGGAGTAGGGGGGGAAAAACTCCCCAATCACTGTTGCTTTTATTTTCAGAAGTTCCTCTCTATACTCCACTTAGCTTGAAAGTTTAAACTTTTGCTGAATTTCTTTGCTGTCATAGACAGAAATGACTTTTTCCTTAGACTGTTCTGGCATGTCTATATATGAGGGTGTGCAGAAAGCGCCTGGTGTTGTGGGCGAGGAGATGGGAGCTCATCAGGAAAGGCAGAGGGGTAGAGAGCAGCCACAACCTCAAATCTGCCTGTGATGGGCAAGAGTGGAGTCTCCTGAAGCTCTGTTTTGCTTTGCAGCAGGCTGTGTCCTGGTGGGGTTGAGGCTGGGCATTCATCCAGACCAGGCCACTCTGTGAGTGGCTGGCACATTCTTGCCTACTTCCCCTTCTTATGGAGAGAGTGCCTATAGGCCACCAGGAGATTAAACAGGGAAGACATGTTCCTTCCTTCAGATGCTAAAAAGTCTCACTGCTGCCTTCTGTATCAGCCAGGAAATTATCCATGTTCTTATTGATGCTGGTAAGGCTCCCCATGCATCAGTGTCTAAGGGACACTAAATAGGGAGATGCTTTCCCCTCTCAGCTCTTGGGGAAA
Source organism: Aleadryas rufinucha (assembly GCA_013397815.1). Taxonomy (NCBI): domain Eukaryota; kingdom Metazoa; phylum Chordata; class Aves; order Passeriformes; genus Aleadryas; species Aleadryas rufinucha. The sequence goes on along the minus strand of VZTH01006498.1, from coordinate 181,728 downwards.
CCTGCATTTCTCTTGTCAGATTGTACCTCAGCAGCACCTCTGCAATGCCTTGTTGTATAGATGTAATCAGATGTCTCTCTTATGTTATACAGTGTACCTTTGTGGCACAGAGTAGAGGATTGGTGTGGAAAATTATTTTATGTCATACAAGAGTTATTTCTGTGTTTACACCCCCTTCCCCCCATCAGACTGTTAGAGTGATCTTTTTAAATTTTTTCAGTACCTCCCATACAATTTTGCACAGTCACCACCAAAATCAGTTATCACGGAAAATCCTTCCCCTTCTGCCCCCTCGCACTGCTAAAATCTAATTTTAGACTGGGAAAAAAGATTTAAAGGATTCATATGGGTAGGGTGAATTTTGTGACAGACTGGTCCAGAACTCCATCCTGGAAGCAGTCCTGCCTGTCAGCTGAGCCACTGCAGTATCTGTAATTTTTATGTATTAGGGACCTAGCACCTTTCTCTGGCATCTTATGCCATACAAAATTAGCCCAGCATATGGGTAGTGTAAATTGGAGGACATAGGTTTGAGTAATGAACAAACAGTGACTATGCTAATTGGCTTCATGGACACGGAGTTCAATGTCTTCAGAACAGAATCACTTCAGCTGTTTTACAACCAAAAATAATAAAAATGAGGGTCCGTGATTTGGTGATTTTTGTTTTTTCTTTTTGTTTTGGCAGTGGCAAATATTTCCAGCCTCCTACTTACTGTGATTAGAGTTTGTGTGCAGCCCAATTCTCTGCATATTGTAATGGATGGCTCTAACAAATAGGTGAGCCAACATCCTTTTGCTGTAAGTTGTTCAGTGTAGCTGCAGTTGATAATAAAGATCAGCACATCTGAAGGTGTTCATCAAGTTCTAACATCAAAACAGTAAGGAAAGCAGGAATCACTGTGCTCATAAGAGCTGTATATATCTCATAAAACTGAATATCATTTTTTTTTAAAAGAAGCTTGTAATAAAAAGAAAACCTCAGAAAGATATGTTTTGCAATAAGATTTATTTTATGAATTTCTACTTACTACAGTGGTTTCCAAACTTGCCAGGCTGTTTGTTTATTGGTTCGTTTTTTCTTTTTCCCTGCAAGCATTTTAATGACCCTCATTCTTCCTCTGCCTGATCCTAATTCTGCTGCCCATGGTCACTGCTGGCCTCTGCGCAGGAGTGACCTCCGGCCTGGAGAACACTGAGTCAGCAGCAGCACTGTCTCCCTTGCCAGCCCTGTTCCTACACTCTGGCTGACAGAAGCACCCTATCACTGCAGGACTGAGTGTGTTCTTTGTCCTTCCAAAAGTCGTGGGCCCTGTTAGGTGGGCAAGGGGGATCTGGCATGGAGCGGGAAGCTGGGACACCTCTGGGAAGTTGCTTGCTGCTGTTTAGGTCCCTGCTTTCGGTGTGAGCAGGTCTTGCCAAGCACTAGTGTTGGGATTTAGTGCAGGCTGAACTTGTACAAAGTGAGTGCAAGCAATTTCAGTTCTCCTCTCACTATAAAAAAAAGGATGGGGTGGAGGGAAAAGGAAAGAAAAAAAGGCGGTTTTCCCTTGTGAAAGCCAGCTCCTTGAGAGACGGTACACTTTCTCATTGCTGTACAAGCACACCTCCAGTCTCACATTAAATATTGCAATGTGTGTTTTGGGGAACATAAAAAGCGATCTTTCAAATGGGGTGTTCTGGGTTTTGTCTGTGGCTCTTGTAGTTATGGAGGTATTCAGAAATTGAGAAGTGTGCTCTAAATGCAGTCTACAGAGGACTTCTCAAGCAGCCTTTGTTCCTCGCATTGGTTTAGAACACCAAGTACCTGCATTTTAGGTGCTGTTCGTGTAGTTTTAACTGTGAGGAAATGGATGAATTTGATAGTCACATCTATCCTGGATAGAGGTAGCTCTAACTTATACATGTTTCTTGACTGGTCATAAATCATAATCATAGGTCTCAGAATATTCTGAGTTGAAAGGGACCCACAAGGATCATCAAGCCCAACTCTTAAGTGAATGACCCATACAGGGATTGAACCCATAAGCTTGGTGTTATTAGCACCACGTTCTAACCCACTGGGCTCATCTCAGGGTCATAAGGGTCATAAGGATTCATAAGGATTGATCACTGTTCATGGTAAATGAACTAGAAAAATTCTCCTTTCTGTCATACCCCTCCTCAATAACCTGATGATCATTACTGTGCTAAAAACCTTAAGAAATATCCTGAACAATTTGCTTACCAATACAAGCCTTTATAGTGGAGATGTGTGTATATTCATATATGTATATGCAAAAGGCTAATAGTACTGTTTTTGTAGTGCTGGTATTCTAGGATTTAAACAGACGGGGTTTTTAGAAGGATAATGTCTTTCATTGGATCAGCAGCTTTAGTTGGGGAACATTGGTAAGTGCTGTTCTCTCTCTGACTTGCAACAATAGTGCCTATTAGTGCAATGCTCACATGGTTGTTGTCTGTTATTACTGATGCTGGGGCTTGGGTTCCTCACCTAATCGTGATTAATTAAAAGCACATTTTGGTTGTTTTACATTGCACCTTCTATAATTATCTGTGGAAAAAAAAGTCCAGCCAGTGGCCCCTCTAGACAGGGGCATACTCACAGTACATGTTACTTTGAAATTTCCAAGTCATGGTGGTCCACTATTCTTCTCAATTATTTTTCAGGCATACTGCTCTTTTCTTAGAATTGAATTGCAGAATGCTCCTCACCTCACAACCCATGCAGTAGGATCAGGACAGCAGCAAGTGCTGTAACTGCTGGCCAGTGTTTTATATCACCAGCTGGGCCGCTCTTTGTTAGAGGAGTGCCTCTTTGTTACTGTCCATGTACCTCCATGGCTATGCAATAACTTCATCTGCTGGGAGTGCAAGTAACCTAATTTTGAGTAATTTTTAGAACAGACATGGCTAAAACTTCCTGCTGGCCTTGATATCTGCAAGATTTTATGAAGCAGAGAAGCTAAGACTGTTTCACCTCCCATACGCTAATTTCTGTCTTAACTATCTGAGGACTAAGAGAAGAATCAGATGGGTGATGTAATGATAATGATAAATTTGTGTAAACATGAGCACAGATTTGAAAAGCAAATAATCATGATCTACACTTCTTGTTTTGCCTCACACTTAGTTTTCATGAGTTCTTATACACAGCACATGCAAAAATAATGTGTTCTGTATACTCTGATGACCAAGAACAGCCACTTCAAAACCTAAGCATCAAGCATTTTCAACCTTTCTAGTAGATAATTTTAATTCTTTCCAAATAAAGCAGCACAATTCAGGCAGTGCACAGTTTGGCAGGTAGCATGATGATGAAGATTGAACAACTAAATTGTGTTCTAGATAGAAAGTGCCAAAAGGAATCAATGATACAGGAGCCAGTAAGAAGCAAACTTGGGCAGTCACCCTCTCTTGCTTTCCTTCAGAGAATGGGGTGGTTTGTAATTTAGTATTCCTGCATCAAATATTTTTTCTTTTTCTTCCACAGAGGTGTTTGTAGGAGAAATTCAGAAACCTTTACAAATGCTTAAGTAAATTTTGATGTTCCTTTATTATTATTATTACTATTATTATTACTATTATTATTACTATTATATATTGTTATTATTCTGTTTGTATGGGCATATCTAGCAAATCACTCTTTTTCTTTTTTTAGACTTTGGTCCAATGTGTAAACTGTATTTGAAGAGGCTCATTTTGACTTAATAGCTGCCCACATACCCTAAAACACAATCATCACAACTTAGCTAAATGCATTTTGCAGGTCACAAGCAGAAGCTTGGTGCAAAGCATTTTCCAATTCTACTGTTTTTACCTGATTTGTTTTTTTATAAAGAAATTGGGCACACACTTTTAAAATGTATTTAATAATATAATACCTAGCAATTTCATGTAGATAGTAAGGAAGTAGCTTACTGTCTTTAAAAATAAATAGAAGCATACCCTTTATGTTACCTGCTGGATGTGATCCATTGAATGCCAAGGGTTACAGTGGCAAATCTACAAGAAAAGAAATAATGAAAACAAAAATCCTTGAACAAGAGAAATACAAATTTTCAGCTGGAGAAAAACATCTCTGCTGTTCCTTTTGAAATATAAGAGATTTATAATAGATTTACTCATCCCAGAGCTGAGCTGATGGTCACCCCCCACCAAGTACTGTTAGAAATAATTGAGGATACCATAAAAGCACTGCAGTCTTACACATTTGCTTTAATAGTATACAAAATAGAGTTAATAGGTATCATATCACTACTTCTAGATTTCAATTTTAGCTGCTCTGTAAGTTAAAAAAAAAAATAAAATAGGCAAGACAGGGAAAATGAAAAGACACCTTTCTTTCCAAGGCAGAAATCCTTTCACCTCCTTCTGATCTGGGCCACAGCAGCTCAGAAATATCACAGAACAATTCTGACAGAGAAAGAAAAGATAATTCTGCATTCGACTGTAAATCCAGAAATATTTTAGTTTATCCAAATTGCAATTTCTCCTGGATACTGTTACATTTAACACTTCCACATTTACAGAAAATGCTGTGGGCTCTGAAGCAGTCACTGTCCCTGGGACCTTGGCATTGTGTTTCCCACGGAGGCTGGGCTGCGTCCCCACATGGGCACTGGGATTGCTCCTGAAAAATTGTATTGGGTCTCTGAATCTTCCTCTCACAAACTTCTTTACTGGGGAAAAGTAGCAGGTCTGTCCCTGCCAGAATTGAAATATCTTGGCATGGCTTTTGTTCATGGTGTCACCATTCTCAGACTCGCCAGACAAGGTCCCTGCAGGGCAGGGCAGGACCTGGGGGAGTGGGGCAGGAGCAGTGACCCCTGGCCTGGGTGCCCACCGAGGCTCTTGCACATCGCCTACCCTGTTGGCAGCTGTGCTGTTATAAATGCTGTGCTGCTCTCTTGGCAGGTGAATACTTACAAATCGGCCCCAGGAGGGCCCTGTTTGACCAGTGCCACCTTCCTTCTTCCCACACCTCTCTGAAGCCTAACGAGGAGGAAGCTGGGGAGATGCAGTGTGCCAGCTGCCCGCCCCTTCACTTTTCCCTGGGCTCTGGCCATGTTCCTGATGAAACAGCACTGCTGTGGCAGATTCTGTTCTTGGAAGAAGCTGTCTTTCCTGGTGGCTCAGTGGCACAGTTTTCAGGAGCTGTTTATATGGTCTCCTCTCTGCGTTATGAATCAATGAACTGCAGCGAGGTTCCAGTGGGGTTTGCCAGCTCTTGTGTTGTGTTGTGAAGTATGCCAACACTTTTGGTTGGATGTGCTGTGAACGTGACAGGGTTCGTAGCCAGGCTGGGCAAGTGTCCCCTCACAGGCGTTGTAGGGCATTGCTGACTCTTCTGCTTTATTTCCCTAAACTAATTAGATGCAAAATGGAAACCTGGGCCTTTCAACACTGAGTATAAAATCTGCATTAGTTTGGAACTGGAATAAACTGTGTACATAATTATCATTAAAAAAGGGGGTCTGCTCAGGTAAAGCATGGAGATGAGTATATATGGCAGTAAGGGGCAAAAAATTAGAAAAGCAGAAGCAGTTCATGTGCTCATTCACGGCAGCAATTTACTATTCCCTCCCTGTTCTTACCCTGTATCTGAAACCGAAACACCCCTCCATGGGAAAACAGTTAAAATTTGGTAGTACCTCCAGTTCAAATTAGAACAAAACTTTATGTTTTCAACAATTCCACAAGAAAAACAACTTTCAAAAAGTTTTAGATCAGAAATGGCAAAGCAGGAGGTTCTCACTGCCCCATCAGTCAGAGGCAATTTCACGTGTTAAATCAAACCTGAGCAGTGTTCCTCCACATGACCTTGGCCCCAGGCAGTGAATAGCTCCCGTATCTCTGCTGGTGGCACCCATCCTGGAGTCTCCCTGGAACTGAGGCAGCCACCCAGCTCCAACCTCTCTTGCAGGCAGAATTCCAAGTAGGAGTTCAAACTTGTGCAGGGATGAGCACATATTCCTCCTAGTGTCCTCTCAACTCTTTTAAAGGAGTTTGGATTAAATGCATACTTAATATTTTCATCTATTAATAGAATGCACAACAAAGATTATATATGTTGCTGCCTGTGGTGTTTGCACTACGCTGTTCCAGTAAAGGTGTTAATATTAGGAATACACAGAACTGAAACCTTTTTCCTGATGTGTTGGTTATTATTAGAACAGGTGTAGGCCTACACAGGATGGAATGGAAAGTGCTTCTTCAGAATATAGTGACTGATCCTACATTTTAATGCTTCCTATTATATATACACTTGTTTTTATTACAGCATAAAGTGGTTTTCCACAGCACAATCAAAAGAAATACAGTATATGCATGTGTATTTATCACATTTTTGGCTGATATACGTCTGGTGAAAATTAGGAATAGAAGTAGGACTATGAATACTAGGGCAATGTGACAAGTAAATTTAGAACAAGAGAGTAAGCTGCTATCTGGGACTAAACTTTGTACAAGGGTTTTGTATCCTTTCTTTGTAAGGATATAAGGATAAATCTGAAACAATTCCACAGAATTTATTAGGGTAAAAAACAAATAAAAAATTGAGGCAAATAAAGGCCTAACTCTGAGTCCTCACCAGTCTGGGGGAGAATTTTGGAGACTGCTATTTAGGCCTAATTCTCATCAAAATGTATATTCAGATATATCTGTTTATAGCAGAAGTCCAAGCCCAGGAATAAAACCCGTGTGTGGCCTGAATTTATATGAATTATTTAATTACATCTGTAGTGATAAAAAAATTGGAAATACTCTAAATTTTGAGGAAAACAACCATTATTCAAAGCCCACTTTAATGTAGTTCTCGCCAATTTGCCTTCCACAACAGATGCTACTTCTCTTGACAGTTTATTGAGGTCAAACCATTTATTTCTAGCCAGAAAACAGAATAAATGACAAAAGCCACACTGGAGGAAGAGATATGTTCTTGTCAGTGGAAAGGCTTTTCTTTCCTCCAGGAAGATGCTGGTGGCACAGGAGGCTGAGTGCCTACCCAAGTGCGCGTGCAGACACAGACACACAGACACACACACTCATTTCCTTTTTTCTTCACAGGTGTTCATTAGCTCAGAACTTGTTTGTTTACAGTTTTGCTCTTCTAACTTATTTCTTTTTTGTTTGTTTGTTTCCTCAAAAGTCTATTTCTCTCAGCTCTTTCTCTTCTACTCCAGGCTAATCTGGAACATTTTGTCATTGTTTGGTTTGATGATCCATTCCTCCCTCTTGCATCTTTACATTGTGCAACTTTGCATCATGCAACTTCACATCTCAGTTCTTGGCCCCTCTATAAGTAGTCCAAATCTTTTCCTAGATTGAAGACACCTTGCTCTATAGCACAGTGTTCATTTCCTGCTTTTGGAAGATATTATCAAACTCTTCGACTCAATAGCAAAATATCTTTAATAATCACTCTCTACTAAACCAGAGTTGCAGCCTGCTGAAGGTACCATTGTGTGAAAGATCCAGAAAGTGGTAATTACATTGTAACTTACTAACTTACATTTTTTCCTCTCAGAGATTCTAAGCAGATCATCACACTGCTATATTTGTAACGGCAGCAAGAATTTTGACATGGTAGAATATTTTATAAAAATAAACAAAATTGTCCCATAATGCATTTTATTAGTATTTAGAGTTATTGCAGCCAGACACAGAGAGAAGCACTTGCTTTTAGTGGACAATAGTTGTATAAAACAGAAGAGAAAAAGCTCAAAGGAATGTTTCTGTGGGAGTTCTACTGTCACACCAGTGTGCCCAAATTTCCCTCTGCTCTTGAAGAAACAACTGATCCAGATGTATTTCACTCTTGAATCAGGAAAAGGATCCATGACCTTTGAGTACAAACTGTCCTCAGAAAGCTTGCCTTCTCTGAGCCAGTGGTGTATCTGTCTTCTTCAGTGTCCTTTCACAGGTTTAATAGCCACACGTACAAGAAGCTTGCAAAAGCTGAAACCATCTTGACCCCAGTTCCCCAAGAAGACCAGAGATTTCTGCAGAAATTCCAAGGATTGGAAATATTTTTCCAGAAGCCACTGGGAGATGGGTACCATGAGAAGTAAGGATTTTTCAGAGGTAAAAGCAATTTCAGATCTTAGATTCATGGACAGGGTGTGACTTTCCTCATTGTGGTTTCTTCATTTGTGCTGAGCTGCCAGCATGCTTCTGTCTGGGCTCTATACAGACAGGCACAGTCAGGCATCAGGACTGAGCACTGCCTTGAGGGTCTGGAAACAAGATCCTGGCAATGGTTTGCAAGAGTGACCAGAACCCCTCTGACCAAAATGATCTGTGTAAAAGTAAGATATTATTCTTACTAGTAAGACTTTTCAGATTCCCTTTGTTACAATTACATTCACAACGTGAGTGGAGACATGCTGCTAAGACTAAACTCGATGCTTGCACTGTAGTATAATAAAAATTGAAGATAATTTTCCACAGAAAGAGAGAGTAAAAAGAAACCTTTCTGTCTTTACTGATGGCGTAGCAAACTACCAATTGCTCAGCCTGCCACAGTTCTATACTGCTGTGTTACATGGGAAGGAGGCCAAGGTTTCATGCACTTTGAAACCTTTAATTTCTCTGACTAAGAAACTAATTTTGCGTTATTTGTAATTTTACACATTTCATGGCTTGTCACAATCTTACTTGCATTTGAATGAAGTTTCTGGGTGTGTTAAATATAGCCTTTTCAAATAAGTGACTTTTCCTGTATTTTATGCGGTGGCAAATTGCAATTGGCAAAGTAAGGGTCTTAAAAATATTAAACGACGTTCATGTTAGGCCAGTGAAAACAGGAATCTTGGTATTTCACCTCTTCAAGGGGGTTCAAGCAGTAACTAGTTCATATTCAAGGTGTCAGCAAAGACACCACAGCACATCATGTAACTGACATTGTTGCCTTATTCCTCTTTGTGCCAGTTCCTAAAAGCTGGAGCCATGACTTGAATTCAGCGTGTTCTTGGGTACTGTGTGGAAAGGCAGTCTTTGCCCCAAAGGGTTTGTGATCAAAGCCAATCTTACTCAGTTTTGTAATTTTATTTTTTTCCTGGAATGTTATAGATAAAAATAAATTCTATGAATGGTGCAAAAAGTTTCTCTTGATTTTGCTGAGCATATAAAGTGAACTATTTTTTATCAGGTTTAGGAAACATTTAACCCTAAATTGTCTGATTCTATCCTACAGCTATGCATGCAAGGAACCACCAAGGACTGCAGTATACTTGCAACATTATAATTTAGGAACTGCTGAATCAAGTTTTTCCTCTGTGTGCCAAGGCAACAGATTTTACTTACTTTGGCACAGGAAAAATCAAAGGAAAATGTTGTTCAGAAATTTTTTAGTAAAAAATCTCTGACCATCACTAACATCATGGATAGGGGTGGGCCAATATTAAATGAAAAAACCTAATCCAGGGGTGCACACATTTAAGCTCACAGATGATTCTAAGCAGTATAACACATCTCTATTGCATATTGCTGTGTCTTGTTAACGTCAGCCTGAAAACATTCCAAGCAAATCTGTTCAGAAAAAGAGCACAGTATGTACAAATCTCACTAATCTAAACAAGATAGGATGCTACTTACAGGTATGCAGTTTACAAGGCATGGAACATATGTTGAGTGAGGTAAACAAAAGAAATCGTGATCATGCAGCAATCAACCATCTGAATAAGCAAGGATGCTGTGGACAAATGTCTTTCATCACTTAAATGATCACCTGCATTTTCAAAAGGCTTTATTAATGTCTTTAATGACTTTTTTGCCTCTAATGCAATGTTTTGTATTCAATTGAAGTACTATTCAATATAGTTCATGCAGACAACATGCAAAAGCCTTAATAAACTAATAAAAACTCTTAATAGACTGTAATTATAACAAGGTATCTTGATCAAGAAACCCCAACACTCCTAACCCTCCAAATCCAACCAGATTGTAACAGGATGTTTGCCAGCTGTTCACATGGGAGTGGGCCAGAATTCATCATTTAAAGTAATACCTAATTAATATTTTTCTGCAACAGATGTCAAGTTGTTTTTTTTTTGCTAGACCTGAGTGCCTATAACTTTCATCATGTATTAAATATGTCCTCAGAATCCCATTTTTGACCTCTGTTTTGTACAGCCCGACCAGAACTTGCCATAAAGGAATAGCTGTGAAACACACTGGTGTTCAGATGTGCGAAAGTCAGAGCAGGCAGCAGCTCTGGGGACCAGAGCTGTGCCCCGGGGCTGCTGTGGGGTGTGTAATACACAGCCCGGGTCACAGCTGGTCACTTGCCTCTGCTGCACTAATTTGGCTCTGTGGCCTCCTGGGGTCTTAGGGCAGCAGGAGGCCAAGGGCACAAGATTGTGGTGATGCTTTTTCCTAGGTTGTGTCCATTTCTGGGCCAGTTAGTTCTGCCTGTACACTCCTATGGCTTTTAACTCATGTTCCTGATCCAGTGCCTGCAGAGGTGTCTGGAAGTGCATGTTGTAGCCAGGACCAGCAAAGCGAGTCAGCTGCAGCCTGCATGGCAGCACTGAGCTCTGTCCCAGCAGAGCTGGTGACGCGTCCCAGGCCTCTCACTGCAGGTAATTCTCTTCTGCAGTCAGGAGAATTCGCTATAATTTGCCCACCCCCAGTGATTTCTCTGGCTGCCCCAGCTCCTTTGTGCCCAGCTGCCATGCAGGCACTCCGAGGCTGGCACTGGCAGCGCTGCTCAGGAGCAGGTCGGGGGCCTGTTTGGGCTGGACTCGCCAGGGACTGGCACAGTGCTGGCACAGCCATGGCATCGTGTGCCTTTCTGCCAAAGCCACAGCTATGCAATGTGCACGGGAAATTATTTACGGGGGTGTCTGAGGAGTTCTACAGAGAAGCCCCATTTTACAGACTTGTAGAGAGAAAAACCACACCCAACCATAAGTGAAATGACAAGGAACATGAAGGAGATGAAAACTGGAGAGACAGAGAGTGCAATGATAGGGAGGCAGCTCTGAAATGCTGCATGGTTTTGTTTTCTCTGTCATCTCATCTGCTGTCTAACCTGTAGCTCTTCCAAAAAGAAATAAAATACAGCTTAGCTTGTGGAAGTAAGGAGAACAAGTCTGGAGTTGGATATGACCCACTTTTTATAGGGCACAAAATTGTAGGGATGACAATAGTGTAAGCCACGGAATGATAGATTGGAGTGAAGCACAGAGATGGGCATGGAGGGATGCTCAGCAGGGCAGGCTTGATATTTTTAAAACAAAGTGCAATAAAAAAAGGCACGTGTCTGTATGCAGAAAACTGACCTTAACTCCATAAAAATTCCAAACCGAATTTTGGATCATAAATTTAAAAAGAGAGGCTTGTGTTTTCCTTCTCTAGACCTTCTTCTGCTTCTGTTTTCACCAGTGAGAGGGAGGTGAAACAAAAGTGCAGTTAACCCATCTTGTAGCGGGAGCAAGACGACGTTTCTACAGCCTGACAGCACTGGCTAAGGCTGATGTTGATAAACTCTTTGGGTTTTTTTTCTGATGATTTTAATTATTCTAGGGGCAGTGACTGAAATATTTGAAACTAACAAATGGCATGGAGAAACCAACCTTTGGGGTGCACAATCTATGTGGATATTTCAAAAGACTAATTTCTGGATTCTTAAGTCCCTCCAACTGAGACATTAAAAAAAGTGTTCTGACCAGGAAATAGTATTTTTCTTTATTTTGAGCTTCCCAGATTTTGTTGGTTTATAGCGTGCAGAAGTATAATAAAAAACTGTTTAGCATATACCAAGTTGCTTTAAAATTTGGCATAAAAATACAAATTATTTACCTTCACAAAGAATGAACTTACTTTTAGGAGCTCTCCCTTCTCTCCCACTTCACAAGAATGCATGGAGAGAATTTAAAAACGAAAACTGTGTGGTGATGGGATAGCTTGCTTGACATTTCTCAACAAAAACTGAGTTCTTGGTTTCAGGCTATTTTTCTAGCCTGAATGAATTTTCATGGTTAGATTGTAAACACTTAAAAATCACAGTTTATAGGGAAATGGGTGATACAACCTTAGTTATGATATATAATGAGCTGCCATTCTAAAAAAAATTGTTAACTCCTTCAGGGAACTTGTGACTATATTTTGGTGTTCATGTACCATCTGTTTGGTTATATTCCAAAAAAACGTGGTGGTGAAATATGTATAGTCTAAGTGTCAGTTTAGATTAAGTGCTCAGCTCTATGAACTACAAACACAGACACACACCTACACAGCTAATCAATCTAGACTTCATTTGTCAGTTCAGTGCATATCATTTGCAGAGGAGAGAACAAATTCATGTGCTTAGTGTGGTTAACTTTGCAATGAGGAGGCTTTTCCTGATGTATGTGTTTTCCCTGGGCTATAACTCTGTTTTGGTAGCAAAATTTGAAATTGGGGAGTCAAATTCTCAGGAATTCTGATGTTGGCTTAGAAATCATGGCTTTTGAGATGTAAAGACTTGGAAATTTTATTAATTAGTCTCTAGACCCCTCAAAAACATAGGCATGATTTTCATGAATTAGCAGATGTCCAGGGGTGGGACTTTGAAAAAGTTATGACAATTAGCAATTATATGGCCAAGCAAACACTTTCAGCAGGTGGTTAATAGGGTCTGCCCTCTGACCCCATGGCGTGTATCAGGCAGGAGCTGGAGCCGCAGGGCTGAGCCGTTCCCCAGCTTTCACTGCTACACTTTTTACAAGTGCGCACGCTCAGCACTTGTGGGTCACAAAGCCGGCAAGACTGCAGGTACAAGGAAATTTTATTGGCTTAGTACAGCTATCAGAAGTTACTGCCAAAGAAATCTCAGCAGCTGGGGATGGATCTGTTGGAATTACTGGCTGAAAAAAAAAGCAGAAAGGGTCTTCCTCCTCCCAGCTCTGCAGACGGGGAATGAGTGAAGCGTAGAGATTTCAGTTAAAGTTAATGCCGTGTTAGCTGACGCACAGGCAGCTTCAATTCCCTTTAATTAGTGCAGCATTAAGTGACAAAGTATTTAATCAGCAAGCTAACAAGTGCAGTGGCTGATTGCTCTGTGCATGCACTTGTGTGGGGGTGCGACTGAGAAAAGTAAATAAAATTACTTTCCTTGCTTTAAATGAAATGGGATCCCTAATTTTATTACAGCTGCAATCGGTTTAGAGGCGTGATAGAGCAATAAAAATTGATTCTATCCTGTTTTATTCCTTTAACAAAGTATTTCATTTAAAAAGCTAATACTGTAATTTAACTGTTTAGCTTCTTGAGGTATGAATTTAGGCCTTATTTCCACAGTGTCTCTGGCAAGGGAATGATCCAGCAATCTTATCTTGGTGTACTCTTGCATCTAAAGCATGCATGTTTCTATTTGCCACTGATCAGATTGAAGATTGAGCTCCCTTTTCTTAGAAAGGTCTAGAAATCATGATCCAAGTACATAAGCTTATTAACTTTCAGTATTGCAATTCATTACATCAAGGTCTTAAGATAAATACTGTGAAAACCCTCTAACTGCTGCAAGCCACTTACTGGCTTAGCAATGCAGATTACCATCAACATGTCACCCTGCACTACGCTCTCTGCTGGGTTCTTGGTGAATAAGGTCCAGTTCAGGATTTCTGTCTTTGATCCAAAGCTCTCTGCATAGACCCTGTAGTTACCTGTGAGATTGTCATTCTGATGTACTAAACCAAAACTGCATGGACTGGCAGAGGATGGTTTGTATGGTCCTTTATTGCCACTGGGCTCCTGGATCTCACACACGTGAGCTGGAAATGGCCCGTGCACCTGGTCGCTTTCAGACTCAGAACTTCCAGTTCCAAGTGGAATTATTGCTGTACCTGATTCTTCAGGCACAAAGGGGACTCCACGTGTTAGGTACACTCCAGTTAGAAAGGAAAACCTTGTCCTAAGCAATTTCTGAAACTAAATTAGACAGGTGGCAATGGTGATACGTGGAGGAGCTCAGAGAAATAGTGAGTCTGTATTAATTTATGTGGACATTAGTGTGAGAACAGGAGAAACTCAAATGGGCTTTGAAGTAAATGAACCAACTACTTTGGTATTAGCCAACTACTTTACCTATTCAGGAACTTCCTTTGTAATTCTCTAAGAGGGTGAAAGGATACTTTTCAATTAATTGATAAAAACATGACTCACAAATGCAAAATGACCCCTTGTAGCTGAGTGGCAAAAATCCTAAATATTCATTGAGATTTTTGCCATTGGTTTCAAAGAGCTCATAATTTCAGCCAGAATCGATAATTTATAGTAACGGCCATCCCAGAAATACAGTTTGAGCCCAGCAATGGGGGCTGAAATAACTCAGTTGAAAAGGCTGAAGTAGCTCTGATGTGACTAGGTGGTTTGTGGAGGAGAATGGTGCAGAGCACACACCACCCAGCCCTGGGAGTGGGGACAGTGGCACGTGCCCACAGCTCTTCTTAAGTCTATGCCGGAGGCAGTGAAAGACATCAAAAATCTGTAGCACTTTCTCCACTCTTTATCAACAGCAGCACTCCTGGGAACTTTGTTTTTTGAATTTACAGTAGAGTGCTGAGAGAGGTTAGCTTGAGAAGACAGACATGGAAAACAGACCCTTGAATATGAAGTTGACAGGTTTTATTTAGAAAGCTGGCATATGCACTGGCTGCATTCATATCTGCAGTGTTCCCCAACTTGACAGGCAATCTAGAGCATGGTGTATATTAAAGAGAAGTAGTTTTGAACTCAGATTTTGGTTCCTTTCATACAGTTCCTGTAACATTGAACATTTTTAGACAACTACTGGTTTTGTTTTTCAGTAAAGACTACATGGCTTTTTTTTTTTTTTGACAGCTCGCTGAAAAAAATTGTGTAGTAGCAAAAGTCTGGCTGCCTAGTTAGGCAAGTTTACTTGCATTTTTTTAATGCAAATATAATACCATCAGAGTTGATCATAAAAGCATGCCTGAAGAGAGTATAGGAATACATGAAAAAGTTTTTTATGGTTTTAATTTAGTCTCAGAAATAATGTCCAGCAAGTAGAATACTCTACATAACAATATAAACAATATCAACATAACCAGAATTCCTTTGAATTTCTCAGTGACCTTAGGAGGATGGGGGTTGATCCTGCAGGTTTCATCAGGCTGATGCCTCTCTTCTGAGATGACAAAGTAAATGGCCTGTTCATGGGACCTAATGCTGAGTTATGTCATCTCATTCAAGAAAAAATATATGTATAAGAAATATATGATTGCTCATCCATGTGCTATTGATCTCAGTTCAAGTTCTGACTCAAGAAAATGTCTTTGTGAGAGCTCTTAAACCAGTGCCTATGTTTACATGCTTTCCTGAGGGGAGGTGGGCTGCAGAATGCGTGCAAGTTCTTTCTTCAGCTAAGGTAGAATAAAATGTATATAGTACTGTTCGTAAATCTTCCAGAATGAGAAAAATGAGGAAACCTCAAAAAACCTGCCAGACATAATTGCTGAAGTGTATTGGTCCAGAGTCAAGGTGATTGATGCTGGATCTGTGTAATGAAGACTATCAGGCTGTACTTTAAATGCTGCACTTTAATGAATTTCTTTCAGTTATTATAGAGGTGGTTCTCACCCAAGTCTTCCCTTGTGTAGCATGGGAAGTTCTCGTGTATCACGTAATTTCTTAACCTTCATATGCAGATTCTGGTGGCACACAGAGCTCACCAACACTATTGTGATGCTCCTTTTTGATCCTAGAACCAGAGGACTAGCTGCTGGAAATATGTAGATCCTAGGAAAGCAGCTGAACAGTTCTGTAGAGATTACCTTAAATTGGTCCCAATGGTTAAAAATTATCAACTGTTTTAGAGTTATTATGAAATGAATTTTTAAAAGTAGCAAACAGAGAAGCCTTCTGCAACTTTCAGCTTAAACCAATCTCAGAGATGGCTCAAAATCAAATAAAAATAAATGGAAGTTAAAATTTTATTATGCATGTTAAAACAATTTAGGTTTTGCATTGCTCTCTGGAATATTTTCTTTCTTGGGCTTATACAGACATATCAATATATCCCATTAGTTTTACAGTTCTCTTACAGATCTTCATTATATTGATTCTCTGAGTGAAAGTGTGAAAAGAACAGAAAATAAGCATATGACAAAAAAGAATTATTAGGATTTCTCCCGAAGTGGGGACTTAATGCATGTAAGTACTCTCACATGGAAATAACCCCAGGTGTTAAAGGCTTTTAGCTCAGGAGATGACGAGACCCAAAGTCTGGCACCTGAGTGACTCACTCAGTGTGCAGGTGGGGGTGATTGTTCTGTGGCCAATCAGACCATTCCCCAAGTAATACCAGGGAACTCTCAAGGCAGGTGTTGTTAAGTCAAAGATTTTAAGATTAGGCCTTAAAAAGCAAAGAGTTTACCCTCTCTGCTCTCTCCCCCTGCCCCCAAAAAACTCCAAACCCCACCAACCAAAAAAGGGTTTTGTAGTTCTTTGGAGTATAAAGTGTTTTAACTTCTGAGTCTTGCTATGAAGCCTGAAGAGCTGGAGGAATTACAGAAAGTTGACTGTTTATTGAGTGGTAAGTGAAATGAACTTGTGGTTTTAATCCAAACCTCGCAAATGTGTGTGTTCAGATAATAAATCCTGTAGCTATTGCTACTTCTGTTTTGGTAATCTCAAGAGAAAGTTCTCTGGAATTGTTATTTGGGAGTGAGGCTGAAATATAGAAAATAAGGGTCAGGAGTCACACTGTCAAGAAGGTTTCCACTTTTGTTTGTCCACTAGATGCTGCTTCTGTTTATAGCTAGAGATTGCTCATAGTAAAGTGATGCTTATGGGAGAGGATGCTGCTTCATGGTCTGGAAGGTCTTAAATGAGCTTCTGGCAACACAGAGAGTTATTCACCGAGAGGAGAGCAGAGCTTCTGGAGAACCCTGGACTATGAGAGAAGGTGTTAACAGTGTTTTGCCCGTTAACAGTATAAATACTCTGTCTGTTTTCTGCAGACTGAGCTCTGCCTGGACTAGCCATGCAGGTTTATGGCATCTCAATGGTTTCATGACACTGCCTGCTGTGCAAACCGTGGGGCTGGTTTCTACTGAAAACTAAGTACAGCAACACAAGGAGCATAGATGCTCATAGAAGTGAGAATGGAAGTGATAATTTTGTAGTGATCCTTTCCTAGATTTTTAAGGCTCTTGCTGTGCTACACTGGTATGTAGGAAAATATTTTTAATATATATTTGTTTTTTCTTGGTTAAAATGAAATCTTTAACATAGCGTGTTTTCTGAGTATATGGACAAAAGGGAGTAAACAGAAGAGGGACAAGGACAGGGAAAGGGGAGAACAGAGAATCTCTGAAGAAACTGAGGAGCTTTCCAAAGAACAAATAGCATGATCTACTTTGTGGCTAAACTGATTAGCTCTCTTATAATCACATCTCAGCTGATGAACTTTGTGATCTTCCTCTGTAGAGCCCTCTGTGGCTGTTCTATTTCATTCCTTAAGAAGATTAGGTGGGTAATCCTGAAGCTCCACAAAACCACCTGTTGTTTGGGCTGCTGTATAATGCGGCTTTTGAGGCAATCCTTTGACAGTTCAGAAGGAGGATTGTGAGTGGGCTCAGTTATTTGTGTACCTGCTGGCTCCGGTCTGCGTGTGCTGCATGGCACTCCGTGATCTGTTTCCAGCAACACAAGCAGCTGACCCTTAGTAAAACTGGACCAAATCAACCTGCCCTCTCTCCTGCTTTCCCTTCCCGAAGGGACCGTTTCTGTCTGCAGCAGCACTGCTTTTGTTGCTGTAATGACATTTGCAGAGAGTCTGTCTCTTTACCATCTGGCAGTTCTAGGGTTTAAAATGCACCAGGTGTTGGTAAATTCATCCACTTCATTGGGAAGGGTGCGTTGCAGCATGTCTAGAACAGCATTATTGGAGAAAACAAAAAATAACCTAAAACCAGATAAATACATTGGAAAGACAGAGGTAAATCCAGGAAAGCCAGTCAGCTGCAGGTTGAGCTGTAAACAACAGTCACGCCAAAACTGGGTCAAAATCCTTGTTCTACATAATCTGCTGGGACACAATGGTAGCTTTTCAGGCTGGGATGTTTTCCTGTAAGCCACACTCTCTGACCATCCTACTGAAAATGTCACTCACTAAAAATGAAATTCCTAAATTTAAATCCACAGCCCTAACTCCACAGGAATGTAGGAACTTTTTTTTTTTTCCTCTGAAGAGTTCAGAAACCTGTGATGATAGAATGTATTTGTAAGATATGAGTTAAATACTCTGGGTTTCCTGGTTTTTTTTTACTCTGCCAATGTTAAGGACACAATCTAACAATATGTTAAGCTGGTGCTTAATTCTAAGCATCTTAATGATCTAATGGTAGTAGGCAGTAGTGTGGCTGTTTGTCTGCTTTGATTTAAAGACTTCCTTAAATGCATTGCTGATTTTGGCCTTCTCCACCGCAGGTTAATATATTGTGATTAAAAATGAATAAGTGCAGTCATGTCATCATCCACAAAATTGTCTTTGTCAATCCATTAAAATAAGATTCTTCTCATCAGTAGGCTTATTCTTTTCCATCTCCCCCCTAATGAAGCCTGTGAGGGGAGGAAAAATAATTTTCAGGTTATAAATCTTATAAGTGATAGAGGTATTTCAGGTAAAGGTCTTAAGAATGTCTTACGTTTAGTGCCTTTTTCTATGAAAATATAGGACAGACATTAAAGTAGTTCTCTGCGGTCCTGCTTACATGTCTGTCTTTCTTACCCTAAAACAGTGTGTTTTGGTCAAAGGGTTTTCCAGCACCTGGAGATTACATCCTGGGAGCAAGAGTTGCTCGTGTCTTCCCTTAGGGCCATGATGACAGCTGTTTGCTGCAGTTTGACAAGATTTTGTGAGCCATGGGTGCTGAGAAAATCATGCAACAACTTGTCAGTGCTTTTCTGACTGTGGAAATTTGATTGCTTAAAAAAAAAAAGTAAACATATGGCTATTGTGTTTGATTAATCTGTTTCTTCACATTCCCTGGCAAGGAACAAAGGGGTCACCAGACTTGAGCATAGATAAGTCACTTCTGGTTGCCCTTCAGTTTGATCTCTAGTAATCACCATGAATGTTGGTGAAGCTTAATTGAATATTTTGTATTGCAAAATGGATCTCTATGGTTAGCACTTTTCATGCTTAAAATGGCTCAATGGAAAAAGAATTATCTGAAAAATGTTTTTGACAGAATGTCTTAAGTGGCAGAGTGAGACATTAAAACAAAAGATTGCTGTTGTGAGGATCAGTTTTATCAGTGGTGCTAAGGGTAGATGGAAAATGGATTAATCATCCTATTCCTGACAGTGCAGGGCAGAGAGGGTTAATAACAGGAGTATTCTTTCACAGTGCTCTTCTGGTTGAGGAAGCTCAAGGTAACCAGATGTAGGGATATGGTTTGATTGACAATTTATTCATCAAGGCATTGATTGTCTCCTGCCATTCAGCTTGAAGACAGGTTGTTGAGTAAAGAAGTGTCTAATTAAAATTCCTTTGTGGTGTGATTCCCCATGAAACACATGAAACCAACAGTTGAGACAGCAGAAGAATTTAAAAATACTGTTTTCCACTGTTTGAAAGTACCTGTTTTGCATGATCAGTTTTGAAACCTGATTCTGGAGGTTTGTCCTTCGATGTAGCTGCCCTGTAAAGCTTCAAGGCAGACACGTGCCTCTGCTTTCTTTTTTGCTTTTGGCTAATGGCTTTGTATTTTCTAATGACAACTTGACCAGGGGAGAGCTGTGATAAACTGGACCTTCTCTCAAGATAAAGAGTAAACAAACCAGGGAATTTACTCTAGCTTTGGCTGAGGAGGTGAATTTGAGTTGTTGATGGCTTTTCTTCCTCAGAAACTCATGCATGAACTTGGGAGTAGAAAGAAGCTTACCTGTTTTAGCTCTCTGAAGGGTAGAGAATATGATAGAGGAAAACAGCTTTTTTGCTTGTAGCAATTATGTGAACAGCAGCATTTAAACATTGGAAACTCTCCCACTCCAGGAAGTCAGCACGCTGTAGCTCAGCCTTGTGGTTACTCCCATTGTACTGATAGTAATTTTCTGTCCAATAGTTTCTATAAGGCAAATATTCTCTATATTGCAGATGTCTCCCCCTGTTTACTCAAAGAATTACATCAATTGTTTCCCAGCCTTCCTATCTCCCAAAGGAAGTGTTAGACAAACTAGGCTGTCACCGGGATGGTAAAATCCCAAATGTTTTGTATGAAGAGCGCTTCTAAAGGGTAGATTAATGCTGAGCAAGCACAATTTTTTATCTTTTATAAGTCTCTATTGCTATCTTGTAATCTCTAAGACAGTAAATAAAACCTTTTCCTAGTAGAAAGCTCTAAATTGTATCTTGCAGAAGATTGAGTGGCATTATATTCCAAAGTACTGAGATACGCTACGAAACCCTCATAGGAGACTGAGCTGGTGGGTGTGTGTATGTGGGGGTGTGTGTATATCTATCTATCTATATATCTATACATATATAAAGCACTAAAGAAAATTTGACTTTTCCCCCATGAATTACTAGTTCCTATTCTATAGCTGGTGATGGCCATATTTTTTATTGCAATGAAATACAGGGTTAAAGACCCATGAGTGATAGAGTGATTGTAACTACATTTAATGAAGGTATTTGTATATTTCAGATGATAAAGGGATTAAATTAGACTTCTTTTAGATCAGTATAAAAGGATCTATCAATATGGTAGTCATTAAATCTGGATTTTACATAAAATACTTGTAAATCAAACAATTTTTCTTCATGTCTAGGTATTTCTAGAATCTGACTGCAGTGTCACTGAAGTGTTTGAAGTAGGGGGAAATAAGAGTTGTATGGCTTGAGACAGTGAGAAAAGTCAAAAAGTCACCTCTTAGAGAAACAAGGCCTGGAAAGATGAAGAAAATAAGTTGCTGGATGCTTTATTTCTTATTAAAGAATTCAGCTGTGGAGAATCTGTATTCCTTAATGGGATCGTTTCTGATTATTTTGTTGTAATATTCTCACAAAGATACAAGCTGACTGCAAACTGCAATTCTGCTGATTATACAGGGGCTTTGACAGAAGGAAGCAGAGAGAGCACTGTCCCTGCAGGCAGTGCTACCCATAGACCTGCTGTTAAGTTTTCTTTTACCTAAAGAAGGTGGAGTAAACCTCCCTTGGAGCTTAAGTGAAATAGAGGAAAATAAGTCACAAGAAAGATCTGGAGTTATGAGAGTATCTAGAAGTACTTTCTTTTAATTTACTGTTTTCCTAACTGAAAATGGACTTCAGTCCCAAAAGTAGCAAAGTAATCATTTGACTGCATTTGGGAAGAATGTGAATAATTCGGTGGTGTGATTTATTATGTGCCATTGAAAGCAATTTTGGTTTAATCAGAAATCATAGAAAATATGTAATTAAAAAGTTCTCAAAATGTGTGGGTTAAAAATGTCACTTAGTATGGGTTAGTAAGAGCTTCATTTGTCCATTCTGTACTTGGAGCTGTGTGGCAGGGCCCAATCACATGTATAGCCCAGTGATTTATAGAGCAGACAGCAGACACTAATGAGAAAAAGCTTTTAAAATAAAGACTTCTATTATATCATTTATATAGCTGTGGCCATAAAGATCAAAAAAACCTCCAAACAGATAGTTTCTAGGCTTAAATGTGAAAGTGTCCAAGCTTATACCCTTATGGATATAAGAATTATAGTAGGAAAGAGCTGACAATAAATTTAGGGGACAGCTATATCTTACTAAGTAGCACTTCAAAACTTGTATTAATTCTAAAAGCTAAAGTCAAACTTGCATTTTCCCTCCTTTCCCTATGCAATGAGGAGTTTGGGCTTCAGCTAGTGTTGGGGTTTTTGTATGGTAGATGAACAAATACCTCTTGCATACACTATAGAGGCACGGGTCAGAGAGAAGCCTATGCTATTCAATACAATACTGGCAAGAAAGCTTTTAATAATTTCTCTAAAGAATTTTTGTGGTAGGGAAGGTGATGCCCAGCTCTGGCTGGTACAAGTCAGCAGTACTGACATTAAAAGCTCAGGGATGGCTCGCATCTGCTGCCAGGTGATAGAGCCCATCATCTGAGTTGTAGCCTCAGGTCTCTCTCCTGTCTTATAGTTGGCTGGAATTGCTGTGTAGTAATGTGGAAAGGCACTGGCAACCTGGAACACAGCTCTGCATACAAGTAGGAAACAGCTGTGGAGGGAATGCTGCTGCCTGCTTGTCCCAAGTTATGTGGACCTTCTGCCATGCCTGTCTTCTGCAATGAGCTGGGTTTGAACCATACCAGATGTCTTTGCTGCTCTTAGCAGTTGTGTCTCTGTCAAAAAGTCTTGCTTGTGTTTTTGAGTTGAAAAAGGTCTTTCTAATGACAAAAGGTAAAGGGAAGAAGCAAAAAATTATGAATAACATTTCTAGTAGATAACTTCAGAGGCAAACAAAATATTACAGGAGAGTCGAGTGAAGTATTTTCTAGGTAGTTTGACATACAAATGGATTCCCAGTTCTTGAATCTCAGTTTACCAAGGCATGTAATTCTAAGTATGTTTGGGTTTTTTTTCCTGACTGACATCTAGTAACTGGCTTAGTAATACCAGACAATGGTTCTTAAGGGCATTCTGTGTGTTTGAAGGGCATTCTGTGCATTTCATACAGCTTCCATGAGTAATGCTGCAAATATTACAATGCTGTTCCAACCAGTAGCTCAGAGCGGGGCAAGCTTGGGGTCCCTGTCCAAGAGGGACTTGAATGATGGTAAGTAAACATCTATGTGTTACAGAAACTATAAACCTCTACTATACTTCCTTAAAAATTTTAAAAACCCTCCAAAAACCAAAACAAATTCAGAAAAAGAACTAGTCCAAGGACTAGCAGACTCTTGATTTTTTTTGTGGAGGGGTAGATTTTATTTGTGAAGGAATGGGAGGGTTTTTTTTATTGTTAATTGCTTTTAGCAGCAGGATTGAGGAAGCTATGTAATAAACTGTAATGAATGTCTTTGTAAACCAGGAATAGGACAGATTTATAAAGCTCACTCTTACCTGTGGAATTGCTGGGCAGCCTGTAGGGTGGATGGCCTTCCTTTTGGGTCAATGCTTCCTTTCACCAAAAACTGCACAGGGGCCCAGTTACATATCCTGGTGAGTGTTGCCTCATCACCTGGGAGAAACCTTGCCTGCTTCCCCAGATAATTTTTCTGTGACTATCACATCTGAGGAGAGAAGCAGTTGTCTTTTGCCCAGCCCAGAAGCCTGAGCCAGGCTGGACGCCAGTGCTGTGTGATGTGGCCTCTTGAATGACTGCTAGTAAACCACTGCCTTGTTCAGATCCAAAAATATAGGAAGACTTATTTTGGCACTGTATTTCTGAGGCAAGTAGTTAGGAAGGATGGTCAGAAACAGTCTGTCAAACCTACTGCATGAGGAGGAGCTATTGCATTCCCAAGTACAACCTCTAAATTTTTGGAACCTTGGGAGCTACTTCAGCCACGAGGGCAGTTTTGTGTGGTATAAAGCCTAGTGTGAGTCCTTTGTATAATATAGCATGGGTGGGCTTTTGCGAGGAGTATTAGTGGAAACAGTGATATCAGTTCACATACCTGATGAATTACAAATTATTCTAATTATAAAGCAATTTATCTTTCTTTTTTTTTGGTAGAGTTCTTCATTCTTAATCAATAATCAGTCTTAGAGGAAGCTACCCGGGGACTTTTCAGCCAATTAATAAAAAATGCAGTGTTTCCTGAATGTATGATCTTTGCTTGGCTTTTGTTTTTCTAATAATTTAGTAAATATAGTTGAGTGTGTTTAATGCAATTTTCTCCTCTTTAACTTTAAAATGTTCTTGTAGGTAAAGAAAAATCACTTTTATTTGTGCTTTAATGAAAAGAATCCCGTTCTCCCTCACTTCAGGATGATCTGATGCTGCAGAAAATGGAGGTGGGGGTGTGGAAGGGAAGGGTTGAGCAGCCAGGTGGTTTAGGCTTTGCTGTCAAAGTGCAAATTTTGCTGGCCAGTGCAAGTTAATTGCTTTTCATAGCTTCCATCTTTGTAAGCACTTTGCATATCACCATAACTTTAACTGAAGAAACCTTGGTGACAGTGCTGTGGCAAAGCAGGCAGTAGAGAGGTTGGAAGTACAGGTGAGGCATGAGGACAGCTGGAGAAGCAGAGTCTGCTCTTGCTTTGCCTGCCTCACATGGACGCAGCAGAAGTGCAGTGTTTGATGGGCTGGGATCTGCTCCTCTGCTGCTCTGTGCAGAGTGTTGGGGTCAGGGTGATTCCAGGTACCTGGTGTACTGACAGCTCCACACATCTGTGGCTCTGAGTGAGTTCTCCTGGCCTGCTGCCCTTTCCCTCTTCCAAAGGGTGCTCCTTCACTGTGTGCTCATAGCACGAGCTCCATAAAAGAGGACAAGAGGACAAGTCCCGAGTTGCTCCAGTCATTGCCCCAGAGGCTGTGAAGGGTCGATGCACACGGTTGTGGCTGTCAGCAGGTGACCCTCCCTCACATGACTCATGGGCTCCAGAGCAGATCATGTCATGGAAAAGATAAGGAAGGAAGGATATGGCCATCCACCCACCAGCTGGGCTGAATCAAACATTACATTAAACAGGTCTACTGCTTTCTGCTGGAAGGAGAAACAAGCAGTAAGCCAGAGAGTAACACGGCATTACTTTCAGCATTAGCAGAGGTTCCCCAGAGGCTGTCCAGCACATCATCTGCTGCTGTGGGCTATATGCTCAGCAGCCAAAAATTACCACTTGGGGAACAGATATTAAGTACTTTTGCCTAATTCTCCAGAAGTCCTGTTGGAAACTAGAGCAGGAATTGCACTGCCTGCTGTGAGAATTTAAGTAGTTCAAATGCTTAGTCCAAAAAATAAAGAACTCTTGTCCTTTCACAACTGGAATACAGAGCAGAATATTCAGGTAAAAATAATTTATGATAGTAATTATGGTATAAACCAACTTTTCAGCAGCTAGTTGCTTAAATTCCTTCTTCCCTGCTCCACACTTATCAAACCTGTAGGGAAATCACTGTAAGAAATATCCCTTCTGCCTGCTATATTCATCAGAAATAAGATGTTGTGTGTGAATGCTTAACTGTGTAATGAAAAAAGGGTCTCATATGCAATGATCTGGAGTATCAAGAGGTCAACCAGTTTTCTGAAACTAAGTCTAATTTTTACTGGCAACATCTAATATTAATCTAAAGCTCACACCTTTCCCCATTAAAATCTGTACATTTATGCACATAATTGTGAGACATCTAATGTCTTGACAGCTTTAATTTTTTTCACTGTGTGCATTTCATTTTGTTTAACCACAAGAAAACTGGACTTCTATTTATTATGGGAAAAATTGATTCAGAATAAATCCTGACAGTTTGAGTTACTTCTGAGCTTTTGTATTTAATGGAAACACAGTATGAAATCCCTTTCTATGCTCCCTGTGTGGGAAGGGGGGATTTGACAGTAGGAGAGCAGATCTCGCCACTAATAAAAGTGACAGCATGGCAGGGTGGGACAGGCATGTTGTGCAGTCATTTTGCTTCCAGGCCCTTCCCCAGCAGGGAAGCCCCAGCACATTGGTACTTAAGTGCAGATAAGCAAGAGCGGCTCCAGCAGGAAGCATTAGCTGTGATAAGCGTGCAGGATTGGTGGTATTGCTGCCTTTACAGCAGGAGTTTCTGCAGACCAGAGGTCTATAGATGACCAGATGTCCCTTCCTAACCACCTCTTGGTGTCTCCAGGCAAGCTGAAGCCTGTATGGTAGATGCAGATGCTGCACTCAGAAAACAAGCCTTGTTTGGTTGAGCTCTTCCTCATTGCTGCAATAACCTTGCAGAGCAGTCCCTGGTGTCTGGTCTGGTGCTTGCTGGACTTTGACTGAAATGCTCAGTCCGGTGTGATAAGCATGGATGCCAACTGGACCATGTATGTATTGCTGCAAAACTGGAAAGTGGTCACCAACTCATTTCACACCTGCTACTGGATAGATACCAACATAATAGAAAGGCATAAACTCGGTATGGGTTTTAAGAAAGTAAAAAAAAAAACCAAGCCATTTTGTAATCATTAAGAAACAAAGCATAAATGTAATGCTGGCTACTGAAGAAGGCTAGGTGAGGACACTGTGAGGCCCCAAGGAAATTCCTTGTAGAACAGTTACTGCAGCAGAGTTCAGAAGTGGTAGGGAGATGCTCAGCAGCAAGGAGAGAGTGGAAAGAGTGGATGAGTAGTCCTTGATAGGACTGTGACTACTAAAGAGCAATTTCTGCCATTGCTTGCTTGTCTACCTTGTTTTTTCACTTTGACTCAGCATGAATAGTAGCCTAAAAACTACTTTTGTTTTGGTAGTCCCCTGACACAGGAGTACCATCAGGCTGGACAAGCTGTGGGTAATTCTGGACTCCTGAAGCAGAGGTAGCTCTGACCTCAGGTGCTGAAGCTCAGTCCCTGGCCCCCTGTTGCTTGTCACTCCTTCTCTTGTTGCCAAGAGTCTCCTCATCACTTCTCTGACATTTTTCAGTCTTTAAGATTGTTTTGTAAATCATGGATGTTGTAAGCACATATATCTAAGCTGCCTAGAGTTCAGGCTTTTGTGCAAAGGTATTGCTTGACAGAGGGAGAAATCCTTCATAGTCCTTACCCTGCACTAACATAGGATAGTGAGCAGGAAATGGTCTGATAGTTAAAGCAGATGGTTTCTCAGCAAAAGCCTTCTGTGGCTTGTGTTCTCTGTAACTTTTTTTAGTGAGACAAACCAGCTTTCCTGATATGACAGCTTCATTGCTGTGCCTTGTGGAAACATGCTGCCACTTATACTAATTTTACCTTGTAAGAATATGAGAGAACAGTCGTGAAGCAAAAAAGTCAACGTTGCTATGATTTGAGAGATGCTTTTTTTTTTTTTGTGGCATAAATGGTTGCCAATAGTGGGAAGCAATTTGTTAAACTATGCAGAGAACAATAGCATTAAAATGTAGATGTGCTCCTGCTTTTCCTGATTTTTACATGACTGCATTCATGAGCTGATGCAATTGCTAAAAGAGTGCTCCCCAAAAGGGCTGTTCTACAGCTACATGGTTTGTAAATGACAACAGTTAGGGGAAAAATAATAAAGACAAACTTATTCCAGAAGACTGCACTAACAGGATTTAGAGCCTGAAACAGGGTGCCTGTAAATGAACGTAGAGCACTAGTGTTGATAAAGGCCAGGGAGTGCTGCTAACGGGGCTGGGGAGCTGGGAGATGTAGGAGTGTGCTGGCTTTTTGGAGAGTGGGGAGACCAAGGACGTGGTGACACATCTCACACATCTTGGTTTGTGCAGACCAAGGGAAAGGGGGGCGTTTCAGCTTTTCCTCTGAGGTATAAAGGAGGAGCAAACTGAGTCACAGTGTCTTCTCTGACTGCTGCATTGTAACTTTGTGTAAGTTGGAGATGAAAATGTGATAATTGGGTTGTTTTAGGTTATTTTGACTACCACTGGATGTATCCAAAGGTTTCAGATTAGAACCTGAGTGATATGGTGGTGTGTCTTCCTACAGTGCCATCAACCGTGCCTTCCTACAGTGCCAAGCACTGTCTGTGTTTGCTGGGAAGGGGTCACAGCGGTATCTGATTACATTCATGCTTGTTCTTAGAGTTATCCTTTCTTGGAGTGATTTGAGGTCTCTGAAGGTCAAAGTACAGGAACTAAAACTAATAATCACCTATAACAATTCAGAAACAATCTCTGGAAATGGGTTTGCCTTCACCATGTTAACTGTTGGTGTAGAATAAGAATTCTGAAATGATTGTGCATTCATCATTCACATTTCAGCTCTACGAGGCTGAACTCATTGATTTTAAATTCATGTCCCAGGACACTTCCTTCAGTTTCCTAACCCTATATTTGGGCTCTAAATGACAAGTTGATGACACCATGATAATTTTTTTTATGTAATAAATGGTGAAGCCATTAACACATGATGTAACAGGACTATATGACTTTAGACCAAAGAGAACAGGTTCTCAAAGAAAAAAGGTCTCACTCAAGAATGTATCTTCAATAATTGCAGGGAAAATACAGAAAATTACTGTCAAAGTAAATTGCATTTTGAATGAATACCATCTCCTTTCAAGCTTGCCCCACCATGATAATCCTTCTTTATTTACTGGTTTTGCCCTTTTCTCTTTAGAGACCTTTAGTGAAGACTTATTTTATACTTCATGTATCATTAAAGTGACTTAAATGATCAAGGATGTGGTAGGCCTGACATTTATTTTTAATTATTAGCATAAATAAAGAGCCATCTATATTCAACACCTGCTGCAATTATAAAAAACATATTTTCTTCATTTATAAAACAAGTTATGTGCTTCAGGGAGTCAACCAGAGAGATGAGAGGTTGTTCTTTTTGGTAATCTTTCTATATTGTCAATGTTTATTAGATCTGACCGCAAAGACTGACGATGTTGTTTTGATCCCAGTCAATTTATGAATTCCGTACAGTTCCTGGGAAGCGTATCTGCATAGCAATGAAAACAGAATTGTGGAAGGAAAATACTCCAGAAGTGTTTTATCACTGCCTCATATCTACACTGCTGGGCAGCACAGCCTTGGATATTGTATTTCTGAAAAGAGCATTTTGGTGAGAAATGCTATATTGGTCACAAAAACTTAAGCTAGAACAGCTTTTAGATACTATCTAAAAAGCACTTCAGTTTAAATTTTGATCTCTTTAAAGATGAAAAGTTTCAAAGGAATTGAAAAAGCTGAGCTATGTTTTGCTGAGAATTGCTTTCTATTTTTCATTTCATTTTTATGTTTAAATCAGCATTAGTTATAAAATGTATACATAATTACATTTTAGAAAATACAACACTTTCAATTAATCTAATCTGAGACTCCATTTGTCAAAGTAGTCTGCTTTAGTAGTTCACACTCCCTTCTTGTGCAGGCTGTCATATTTTTTTTTTAATGAAAAATCTCTCATGAAATAGTAATGGTATGTTAACACACTTGGCAAGACTGGCTACAGCACAACAGTGGAATCAACTGATTACAATTAAATAATTCCTCTTCAAACTGTGGTGCCTTGGGTTAAATGGTCTCATCTAACAAGGCTGAGAGAAGCTTTCTATACTTTTCTGCTTAGTGAAAGAAAGCCTCTTTTATATTTCACTAGATAATTTTTATTTCCTAAGCTGCTCTTCCTGTTCAACAGTTCAACTTCAGTGAGCTGTGGTATCCTGTACAGCAAGTGAAGATGTCTTATATTTGGGTGTTTTCAGTCTGGAGAGTTCTTGTGATCCCATTAGGTGTGAGGGGATCGCAGTCTGTCTTCTGAGGTCCGTGCGGCTCTTAGCCTCTCTGAGGCATCTTCACACTTGTGAAGGTTTTCACAGTATGGGGTGACGTATTTGCTTGTTGTGACATACCAGGATTGTCTATCATTTGTTATAGTGCAAATTATCAGCTGAATACCTTTTGTTAAAATAAGGTATGATGGCAATTTGGTAATTTAGTGTAAATTCATGAATTTGTTGTTTAAAAGTTAAAGTAATTAGTTAAAAGCTTTTTGATTAATGATAGCTAACAGCTTGCATGTATGAATATTATAGTGCTGAGTGGCTGTATTCCAGGTGAAGTGATTGATTGTGTTCTGGATGTGCACATATGTTCTGGGTGCATATAAATTATTGTTAATCATGCAGTTTCACTAATAGGATTATTTTCAGTAGTATCTCTGCCATTTTAATGTGCTCGCTTTTCAGTCTGATTCTAGATGTTAAAGACTGCTCTGTCTTGCATCACTGTAGTTATTCTCTTGTTCTCTTTCATGTAACTGTCATACCTTGGGGACAATGGCAACAAGAAAAATGAAAAGAAAATTTATTTTGATGTCATGAAAACAGCAATATAGACAAGAAAAACCCCCCAAACCAAAAAACCAAACCCATAACACTTTAAGCAAGTAAAAGGTCTACTTTGACTTTTTTTGTGACAAGGCAATTTGGCTTTTACAGGAATGTTTTCACGTATGTTCAACATAGACAAAAGTAAAATTGTTTGGATGTCTGTCTTCCATTTGCTTCAGTTCAAGGTAGGAATCTAGACTATATGGTGAAAGAAACTGGTCTCTAAAACTTTCACACAATTTGTTCCTCAGGATGTAGACCTCTATATCACTTGACATTCAGGGAAGCAAGTGTTCTTTTGTTACAAAAACGTTCCTTGAAATTTCATTTGAAGACAACAAACTGAACTGCGTGGGCTCAGCTTACCAAGCATGTTGCAGCTGCTCCGGTGGTTTTGTTAGCACAGAGAGCCCACTTGACATCTCTAACTATACCAAGAGCTCTGTGTGAACCCTGGGTTTCTAGGACATGGCCAGAGTCAAAAGAGTTTGACTGAGACTTTGCTGCATGGTGTTAGACATCACCTTGACCCACTGGGGGTTTTGACATTTAATATAAAATGGAAAAACTATGAGGGAGTCAATTTAATACCAAGCTACTACAGGATGGAGGGAATGTAGAGGTGGCCATCAGTTCAGTTTTGGCCCCAACCTCTGACCTGGGAAATAGCTCTTTGGCTGCAGCCCACAGATACAGAGCTATAGAACACATTGTTCCGAAAAACAAACCCAAGGTGCTAGACTGACAGCAATTGCTGTGCAGTGCTCAATTGTCTCAGTGATGCAACTAAAAAGGCAGTGACTGGGCATGTCTTCTGCCATTCCCTATTTCCATGAACATCACCCA
This sequence comes from Aleadryas rufinucha, assembly GCA_013397815.1. Taxonomy (NCBI): domain Eukaryota; kingdom Metazoa; phylum Chordata; class Aves; order Passeriformes; genus Aleadryas; species Aleadryas rufinucha. Next base: position 150,967 of record VZTH01006498.1, on the reverse strand, counting down.
GGATTTGCCAAAACTATTTTTAGACATAAAGGTGTCCCTTGTGTCCTTTCAGGATTTGGCCTCTATGCTCAGACTGTCTGGAGTTTTGTGGGGAGGATGCCTGTCTCCCACAGCCCAGACTGGGACCATCCACTCATTTCACAGAGTGAGGAGAGCAGCTGTCAGACAGTAACTACTTTCCTCCACCGACCCTCTCCCTCTGTTATTTGCACATTACTGTCATTTCTGCCTCTCTTCTCATGTGCAGCATATCTGCTTCTAGATGTTCAGAGCAGTTTATGAATGCAGATCTGGAGCAGGCTTCCTATCAGAAATCAATATTTTTAAATGATGTTTTCCCCACAAGATTATTATCATTGTAAAATCAAAATATTTTGCAGATCTTGAAAGCTCCAAGAATATTCTGTGTATGAGCTGACAGGAAACCATAATCAAATTGTCAAGCAATTGCATCTACTGTGGCAAAGTGAGAATGTTAGATTACATGTGTCAGCATGTGAAGATAAAGACTGTGTAGTGAACAGCACGCTGAAGGCTTGATAGGAGATGGGGAGTTTATCGCTGTACACTGTAACCTATTGTAGACAGTTCTGCTACCTCAGCAGTCCTCAGTTTGCATTAAAAACTATGATCAATAAAATGCCTCAGTTTTGTCATTCTACCAACTTTATTTGGTCAATTAAACTGAAAACTAATTACTATTCCAAAGGGTTAAGTAATAAAAGATGCAGAATACTAATGTACATTCACTAGTTGTTTACTGAATCTAATATTATTATCGCTGCTCTAATCTCTTCAAACTGGCATCAAAATGTATGCTGCTGTGATTATTTGAGTAAGAAAAATGGCTCATTTATTCAACATATGCATTGGCTGCTGATCTGGGTTTTCAGATGTTTAAAGATTTATGTTCAAATTATTTTTTCCTGTTTTTTTTGTCCTTTTACCTATTCTTCTGTAAACTCTTCAATCTTCCTGTTCTCCATGGCTGCTCTGTGTTCACTGAAAACTTCTTACCAGTGTTTAGTTCTGAGCTTGGGACTCTAATCCAAAATGTGCTGAGAACCTGAACTCTCATTAAATTCAGTCAGAATTAATGACTCACCACCTTGCAAGATCAAGGCTTGTGGGACATGTTCTCAAGTAGTCCAATCATTCCTGTAGCTTTTTGCCTTGTAGAGAAAGAAAACATATTTACAGGAGTGGAATTTAAAAGGTTTTAACTCTGGTAACCAGATTGCCATTCAGGGTGGCTATTTAACTGTAGCAGAGAACAGGCACTTAATATCAGTTAAATAAATTAGTAATTTTAGCAAAGTACAGTATTCAGCCACTCAACTGGTACAACCTTTGTCTGACCATTAAATGACTTGTAATTACCCAACAAAATTTAAAAGGAAGTAAACAGTGATACATGATGGGAGAAGGAAAATAAATAATAGACAACCAGAGTTAGGTTGCCAATGATAGATTAAACGAGTATTGTACATTGAGAGGGTGAATGGTGAAAGGAATGCACAAAATTTCATCATTTTGATTGGCAGGAAAATATTTGCAAGGATATTGTTTAAAAGTATATGGAGGGAAATATAATGGAGAATGACAAATGCATGAAGACTGGAAGCATTGTGTGTATTTAATTTAAAGATAAGGAAAGAAAAAAAGGATAAATTGTGAATGTTTAGACTGATTTAGAAATAGATTTCTAATCTTCCTGGGGTAAGGGCCTGGAGCAGCCTTCCAGCAAGACTTGTAAGTGGGAAATGTGCTTTCACCTGCAGCCATATGACTCAGTTTCCTCTGACTTGAACTAGAAAGGGCAAAGCAGCCAGTGTTGGCTGTGCCTCTGCTTTTCTGTTAGTGGGTGTTGCAGGTGGACTGTCACATTAATACAAAACAAGAAGGTAAGTTTATGTTTAAACTGGAAATTAGCCAGCTAGTGAGACAATCATGTAATATGGGGTTGGGACTAGACAGCGTGTCCAATGACTCAGCTCTAGTTCTCTAGTCTTGCATATTTTATCCTAAAGAGCACATTATTTCTCAGAACAAGTGTATGTCTGGTAGGGACATTAATTCACAGTTTGAAGGGCGAAGTCTGTGCTTCTGTGATCAGTATGTCTGCTGCTTTAGAGTGTGCATTTGAGAATGTGTACTGGGGAGCAGTTGGGCCTGGGCTTGTACATTTATTTAGTACCTGCCAGGTGAACTCTCTCTAAATTTGAGTTCTTTTGCTCCTTCTGGGGGGTTACATGAATTTATAGCTGAGTCCTATCCCCATTAAAGCAGTAGGAAGATGACAGTTGAGATTCTCTTGATCTGGTGAAAATATTCTTTGTCATGGTCTTGAAGGCTTATCAAATGTTAGAGTCTGAGAGTCAGAAGAAGAGAGGCTGAGGCTGTGACTGGTCCAAGATCCAAGTGCAGTGCTAGGGGGAAAAAAATCTTTCATTCCAAGCTCCTGGTTCTCTTAAATGAGCACTTCAGTGCTTCTATTCTCTCCTTGATCCCTCTCCATGAGAACACTCTTTTCCTATAGTCAACAGCAAGGTATCTCTCCTCAATATAAACAATCTGAGAATGTTGTTGAAAAGGCTGTGGTTTGAACCTGTATAAAAATCATCATGTATGCACACTTTTCTAGAAGAAGATAGAAGTGTAGAATGAAAGTTAAGAAAACCCTGTGAGGTGGAAACTTGCTTTTGATGCAAGTTCAGAACACACTAGCTTAGTACGCAGAAACTTTTGTTTGCCAGCAATCTGTAGGCCTTTTCATTAGCAAATTATTACTCATGTTCAATCATTGTTTTCTCATCCCAAAGGCGTATCAACTCTATTTCACTAAGCAAATGTATCTCTTCAGTAAAATTTGTTATCATACACTTGCAGCCCAGAAAGCCAAAACATCCTGGGCTGCATCCAAAGCAGTGTGGGCAGCAGAGCAGGGAGGGGATTCTGCTCTTCTGCTCTGCTCTGGTGAGACCCCCACCTGCAGTGCTGTGCCCAGCCCTGGGGTTGGAAACATAGGAAGAACATGGATTTGTTGAAGTGAGACCAGAGGGGACCATAAAGATACTCAGAGGGTCTCATACTTAAGATACTCAAAGGAGCACCTTTCCTATGAAGACATGCTGAGAGCTGGAAAAGAGACATTCAGCCTGGAAAAGAGAAGGCTCTGGAGAGACCTTAGAGACCCTTTGAGTATCTAAAGGAGAAGCTATAAGAGGGACTTTTTACAAGGGTATGCAGTTCTGGGACAAAGGGAATGGCTTTAAACTGAAAGGGAGTAGGTTTATATTAGACTCCAGGAAGAAATTCTTTGCTTTAAGGGTGGTGAGGCACTGGAACAACAGGAGAGGTTGTTCACTCCCTATCTGTGGAAGTGTTCAAGGCTACAGTGGATGGGGCTTTAAGCAACCTGATCTAGAGGGAGGTGTCCCTGCCCATGGCAGGGATATTGGAACCAGATGATCTTTAAGGTCCCTCCTAACCCAAACTGTTCTATTATCTTAGTTGACAACTAAACAGCTAATAAGTTTTACTCATGGTACCTAAGCAATGAATCCTGACTGGCTGCTTTCTTTGTGCTGTCGCAATGGGCACGGCAAATGAGTAGGAATTAAGTAGCAGTTACTGTTGCTTTAACTCTTGGTTTGAAACTGCTTACTTGTGGTTTATTTTTGCACAGCTCTCCACGCTGCTTAGCTGAAAAGGCATTTAAAATGTTTGTTGTATTGCTGGGAAGGATAGCCTGCCAAGGGCTATTATAATGACAAAATAAATGCCAGTGACTGTACTTTGCCAACAAAATATTGGACCATAACTTTTTTTTCCAGCATTTTCTACAGTCACTCTTTGAATGGAAGATGGCAAGAGTGTTGGGGTGAAATGCTGTAGATTCAGCATTCTCCCTTGACTGACTCTCCTCTTTCCTTGGAGGACCTTAAGTACACATCTTCCTGAAATTAATCTTATACAGGACCCTACTTCATCTTCCTGCCTCTTTCAATTGCTTTGATAATAATAATAATTTTAGCATTAGAAGAATGCCTTTGTAGTATCACTCAAGGAGGAGTCTTTGTTGTCATACATCTTAATAATTTATCATGCTCTTGATAAGAATTTTAGATCAGTAGATAAGAGTAAACAGGCTCAGGGAGACAGCCGCTTGATGCTGATGTTAATTTTGCAGCAACTGGATTGGTCTTCTGTCATTACAACTTAAGATGCATAATTGCAAGATCATCATATTGGGGAAGTTACTACTGCCAAATGTTTTACAAAGTGTGTATTAATTAAGCAGTTTAAAATAAAATGCACCTTTCCTTACTAACATGGAAAAGAGGAAAAAACTGTAGTGTTGAGATCTTAAAACATTTATAAATGAGGAGGAGAGTGTGCTGCAATCTCTATGCTAAAATTAGAAAGAGATTTTTTTTGGAATATAACCAAGCCATTAGAAATGGGCAGACTAGTTTAGATAAAAATAGAATGAAACTGAACCTATAGTTAATATTCAAAAACATGGAATTTTTGAGAAACTGATAATAATTTTTGCATATCTCAGTAATCCCTCTGATTAGGAAAGCAAGGAAATATGTCGTAAACAAGGTAATCCTGGAGGGGAATGTGGCTTAGTGATCTAAGTTAAAGTATTTGGAAGTTTGTGTGCTCTTTTCATGGTCATGTCTGTTATTGTGTTTACAAATAACTGCAGTAGGAAACCATATGGAAGAACAGCGTGTGAATGCAACATCAGTTTGGAGAGAAATGCCTGCAGTTGCTTGTCAACCTGACTGTATTTTGAAGAAGGAGCGGTCAATAGCTAACTCATGTAAGCACAGTTAGCTATTAGGAGACAGCAAATGTTAATTCCAACAGCAAATGTTAATTCCAAAACCTAAGAAGCCGGATTCGCCCTAATCTTGTCAAGATAGAGGGGACAAGGATCATCTCAGAAACCGCTGAATCATTCCCCAAAGGACTACGCATGCCCCGGGGAGAAAAGGTGAAAAGTGCATTGTGAGGAAGACTACTTATCTTCATCACAAAGACCCCGATGAAGAGGAGAAGCCTTCTTCAGTGCGACCCCCAGGACACACAACGCATGCGTGGCACGTATGCTAATGATACTAATGACTTCCGAGAAATAATTCGTATAACCACACCTGTCCCAAGGAATGTGATGAATATTCATGTTTTAACCCTTAATACTGTGTTGTAGGGAGCACCGGTGTGTGTGTGTTGGAGGAGCAATCCCCCACACCCGGCGCGCCGAATAAAGCAAATACCCACTTCTCTGACTCTGTCTCTGAAGTGTCTCCTGGCCTGTTTGGGGCGATTCAATTTGGGAATGATGCACTTTGTAATGCCCTTTGTCAGAGGTAAAAAGAAGGTGGTGGTTCTTAGCTCCCTCTGCTACACTCCTTATGAGAAGTGACAGCGGAACTGAGTGATCTGTGGAAAAGGGGAGCACAAGATCTGTGACTTTTATCGAGTTTCTGCTCAAGTGCAATGAGAACAGCAAAAATGGCTGTTAATTAGTCTGTTTCTACCATATTGGAATAATCTTAGCTACTACAGCATTCTTGCTAAAGAATTCTAAAAATCTGTTTGGGACAGAGCAGACAATTGTAGCTGGGGAGATAAAGCTACAGCATTATGGAATATTTCAGGAAATTTGAGGAAATGAAACCAAAATCCCCAGGATCAACCCTTTGATAAGTTTAACAATTTTGGAGCATAATGAAAGGGAGATAGCGCAGGTTTATTCATTCTTATTGGAGGAAACTAGAGCTCTTAGACTTAGACTAGGTTCTAGTCTAAGATGCAGTGGTAAAACCCAGGAATTATTTATAAAAATGAAAGGTGTTACAGAAGTATAACAAAATATGATCTTCTGGCTCTAGTGAGTTGGGTTCTGCTTATGGAGTTATGTTTGCTTTTAAAGCAATATGTATTGAAGTATTTGCCTCATTACTACTCTGAGCTGGTTCTGCTTTTACCTTTAGGCAGATATCTAGGAATGGGCAGATAGGTCTGTGGATCCATTTTGACTAGACCCCACTACTCAGACCAGCTTGCTGCCCAAAGACAGGAGAAGCCTGGCCTGTAAACCCACTTCTTTGTGCCTTTGTAATTCAAGTCCCTGCCCCAAGAGCACTGATTGCCTGCTAACGTTTCTGATATGAGGACAGTAGTAGAGAAAGCTATTACAGCGGAAATGGAACCAAGCGCAGCTAAGAAAAAGCTAATTAAAAATGAAGGGGTTGAGGAGCCTCGAAGAGGTAATGGGCCTGGAAAACGTTTCGGTCCTAGAACAAAGGGTTATTTCTGATGGGTTTTCTTAAAAGCATTGTCAACATAAATTCCTTCTGTTCTGTAGATCTTTCTGTTTTGGATATCTTTCACAAAACCACTGCCACTGTGTAATTGTTGTTTCATCTTTTCCATCTGGATGTTTTCTCTTCTTCAAAGTGATTTTAATTGTTGCAGTAACATAGCTACTCTATGGATCTTTGTTGCATTCTCTAAGAACTCTTGCCCAGTGCCGAACCAGAGTTGAAGCTGCCCATTATGAGCCAAACACAATGCAGCTTCACAAACAGCATTATTGAAGAGGTACCTTGCATTATTCCAAGTACCCCACTTTACTAACATGTGTCTATTCTCAAGAGTAATAAGGGCTGCATTTGATTCTCTGTGAACAATTCAAGGGTCAGGGTCTAGACTCACTTATGCTGGGATAAATGTAGTGGAGCACCACAGAAGTCAGTTGTTGTTATGGCACTGTATAGCTGGAACAGAGATTGAAATGGTTTTGTCTGTATCACAAATAGGGCTCTCCCAAGCCAAATACAGAGATTATATTTCCTCAGCACTTTACACCAAATGGAAGAAATATGTAGTTAACAACCTTAGAGAAATGAAAATAGGATTTAGTAATTTAAGATATTAACATTTTTTTGTCAGTCTCCAGTTGTTTGTTTGCCGTTTTTCCCTAACGTAATTGCTTGCTGCTTTCCATTTTATTTGGACTTAAAAAAAAAGATGAAAGAGGGGAGTAATATCTTCTAGCATTTTTATAGTAACAGTTATGGTAATTTTAGAACATTGTCGTGCCAGTTGGTGTGTTAAGGTAATTTGAAGACATTACAACAAGATGCAAAAAAAAAAAATCTTTTATGCTGATGATGGCTGATTTACTCGCAGCAGAAGCCTGCATTTTCATCACTGTTAGTGTAGCAGTGAGGCAGGTGTAACAGCAGGCCTACATCCCAAATAAAATATGACGGGCTTTTTGGAAGAACATTGAGAAACTTCAAACATGGAATATACCCCAGTATAACTCCTGGTTTTTGGACATTCTTGACTGAGTCCCCACTGCTGAGAGTCTGACCTGTCTGGAGCTGCACAGAGATGTGCTATGTTATATTTTAATGAAGAGGGCTGAAAGAAAAGAGGTGAAGGATATCTTTCTCCAAATCATGCAGGAGTCTGTGCCAGAAAGCCCGGGATCTGCTGAGGCTGTCAAAGCAGGGTTCTGGTGTGTACGCTGGGTGAGACAGTGTCTCCCCTATTTTGTGCCCTGTTGCCCCCACACTCCCAGGGGCTGGCTCTCCTTTCCTTTTCTTTCCATCTCATTTTGGGCAGGAAGATGTGGTTCCCTTGAACTGAAAAGAAGAAAATGTCCCTTTTCCACCTTCAGTTTTTAGTGGTTTTAATGGGCATGGCAGGTATGGGAGGAAGGCTGGAGCTGGCTGAGGGGTAGAGGTTGACATGGGATTGCCCTGAGATGTTGAGGTGGCACATGGGGCCATGCCCTCAGCCAGGAGCTTTGCTGAGGAAGAGTGAGGCTCCCCCTCCCTGAAGAGACAGGAGAATTCATTGCCATGGAAATTGCTGAACCACAAAGCCTGACCTGTTCAGAAGTGCTTTCAGTCCAGCACAGTTTGTGGAGCCACCTCTGCCTTGACCCCGTTTTCCAGGAGAGCGTGATGGAGGTGGTCATATGGAAGGAAGAACTAGGGGCCAAGAGATTGAGGTAAGGGCTTTGGGCAATTGCTCTCTTCTTCAGAAGTGAGCTGTTCCTGAACCAATGTTTCCTTACCTAGGTGAGGACTAACTGCTCCTTCATCAGGAACTCCTGCCTCTGGCTGAATGCCAGTGTCTTTATGCCTGTTGGGTTTAACCTGTTCAGCGGGCTGAAGCTCTCAACCTGTGGCTGTCTTGGAGGACAAGGGGGTTGGTTTTGCCTGTCCTGTTTAGCAGGACAAATGCAGCAGAAGCTCTTGAAGGAAGCTGGTGCTGGTTCTCCTTTGAGGGAAAGGGTGTGTAACCTGGGGAGTGCATGTCTGCAAAAGCCTTTTCTCACCTACACAGGGAGCAGCAAAGAGAAATGGGCAGTCTGTTGCAAAGTTAAAGCTTAAAGCATCCTTAACAGGAGAGTGGGAGGGAATACTGTTTAATTTCTGAGTTTTACCACTCTCAGGAGATAAGAGTGGAGGAGTGAGGAAAGTACATCATGACATACTCTGTGACATGGCAGAGAAATGTACTCTTTTTTTTGGCGTTGCCGAGGAGCACAAGTTATTGACTTGCACTCTGTTGTAGCCAGGTACTGTACAAACACAGCAAAACCCTCTCAGCTCCTTGGGTAAGGGGTGTCTTTCTAAGCGAGGGAGTATAGACCCATTGCTTTATGCTCTGACAAGCTGGCTTTCCTGTAAGTCAAGCAGTATTTCCATAAAAATCAGAAACAGGTGCCTGTTTCACATGTTTTCAAGTGGTACCTGGTTTTCACTGCCCCCTCTAAACATGTGCACCGTGTGTGTGCGCCCAGGGGGCTCAGCATCTTTTCCACAGCGAATTACCCACTGGGCTTATCTGAGCTTGCTGTGGTTTCACAGCAAATAACTGAGTAAAGCGTTGTCTGAGAACCAGCAATTTTTATTTGTTACAGATCCCTATATTTATACACTGTTATTCAAAAAGGGTGAATTTCTTGATGTAGAAAACATTAGTATATGCTATTCTCACAATAGTGATAGCAATTCAGTGTTGCCTTGTCCATAGTATAGACTGTCAGGTGTTACTTTACTGCCACATAACCCCTTCTAGAAGGACAGAGAGACCTGAGAATTTTACAATAAACTGAAGAGGAAAAACTACAACTTGTATTCACTTATAGTTAGGATTCTTGTCCAGTACACACTTCAGATGGAGCAATAAGCTTTCAGCTTCCATGTAACTATGCACAGCAGGTCACCCACTTGATCTGTCTGGATTTAGATGAGAAAGGAGGTTCTTGTCAGAAATCCAAAGAATGCTCTATGGACCAGATTTTTAAAAGAAGAGTCATTATCCACAATGTGAGCCAGACTTCCTTCAAAGACTTATCCCCAGTTTAGGCACCAAAACAAAGTGATCATATTCCGACCAAGAGCTCAGTGTTGTGTGTGTGTGCAGAGTCCTGATCTCTGTGGCACTGCCAGGGCAATGGGGGGCAGCTGTTTCTTGAAATCATGAAAGTGTCTAAATATGACCTTGGCATATTGAAAAATCTCTCCATCCACAACTGAGGGTGCTGAGCCCTTGAAGATCAACCCCCTGGGCTCTTATGGAAGTCTGGTCCTGCATCTGTTGGATCTGGAAGTGCTGGGAGGGAGCTCTTGCTATGCAGGTTCACATTCCTTGTTGAATTAATTTAGAGCTGGTTATCATATTTTGTAATTACTCTGTTATAAGCATAAATATATTTGGGGGAGTAAGAATTATTAATTTGTTAATGTACTGTTATTACAAATCTCTTTGACACAGTTGTCATTATTCTGTTTTGTTAGAAGCATGTATCTTTTTCACAGCAAATTACACTTCACTTGATTAAATGCTGAGAGATACTTTGCTCCCTGTTGGTGGAGCAGCCTTTACTGAGACAGTGGTTGTTCTATACCTGTCACTTTGTCTAACTTCAGAGAAGTAAGTTTAAGAAATAATTAAGAGTAGATTACATCTAAGAGAATTTTTAATTCTTTTTTTTCCCCCTTTTCCCCATTTTTTTGCTTTACTTCCTGGTGATGTTGATAAAAGAGGTCTGTTCAAAACTCGGTTTCAACGTCAAGAGGTCACCACAGGGCCTAAGAGTCCTCTGTGGCAGACTGTGGTCTGCCTTTACCTGTTTTATTATTTTTAACTTAGTTTATTGCTTGTTTTGCAACAACTAGAAAATTCTGGGATGTTGTAAGAAGTTCTTAAGAGCACAAGCCTGTGCCCAGGAGAATGCAGAGAAGGTGACAGCTTAGCTGATGTCATGCACACCAGCAACTGGTACAATTGAGAACAAGCATGAGCCTTGAAATCAATTATTTTTTTCAGTGTTTTCCAGAACGGAGGCCCACTTATTCAGACAACGGGCTTGTGCCATGAATACAGACAGTAAAACACTGTGATCCTCTGGCTGGAAGAGTTCAATCCATATGTGGAACTGTGGTTATTATTAATGATACACTTCACCTATCGTTTTCAGTAATTTGTGATTTTGCTAAAATAGTGCTTTGACCTGTTATAAACCATAACACATTTTCAGTATATTGCTTCAAGGCTTCAGCTATAATCTTTAAAAACTTTCAATTTTGTTCTGTAGATTTTTATAGTTGATAAACAGTTTGAGTATGCACTGTCACATATACACCTTATGTGGTGTGCGTTTCTTCTCAGTTTCTCTTGCACTGTTGAATAATTTGCCAGAATACAGTCAGTACAGTAATCTAGCAGAACTTGTGCTGTGCTGTCTGCAATTTGCACTAAGATAAACACTGGGAGCCACGTTCCCTCATGGCACAGCTTTAATCTCTCTGGATTTATCCTAATTGAGAATATCATCCTTGCTACAGAGACTTACATTAAAATGATCACATTTTTTTTAATCTGTGGATATTTATTAACATAAGGGAATATTCTAAACTTTCCTACAGTGATCCTTTTAACACCTGGGGAAACAGAGGGAGTATTGAGAGAACAATTTCTGTCTGATAAGTAACTATTCATTTCTCATCTTGCCCAGGGTTCAAAGACTAGGTCACACAACTTAACCAGTGATAACCTGCCATCCATGAAAGTCGAAGATCCCTTTCACTCATAACCTGTATCCCTGTATAACACTCATCTCTTAACTTCTCTACATGCCATGGATAGCCTATGTTGCACAAAAGCTACATATAGTCCCTTCTGTTTCCGGGATGATTTTGTTGTTGAGAATAGAAATCACATTGCTCCCCATTTCTGTAGTTCCTTGTTGAAGAGGGAAGACTGTCAGTGGAATAAGGTTATGGTTCCACCTCTCTCTTCAAACAAGAATGTACAGTAAATGGTGGGTGCTTTGGTTACCTAGCAGCACAACTGGGCCTGACTGGTACCTAGAAAGAGCTTTTTCTCTTAGAATCTCAGACCCTTTGAAAACACCAAACAGTGTCATTAACTCTATCTTATACATGGGAATATGAGAGACAGATATTAGTTATGACCTTTACATTTAAAAACTAACTTCTGTTGTTTGGATGCCTCAGTTTTGTCGTAAGTGATTGAAAAATTATCTCTGCCAGGAAATCCCTTTTATTCTCTTGTCTGCATCTTCTGCATTTCTATGTCTTAGACTAATCTTTCTAAGTACATGACTGAAAAGGTTGGTTTTGTTTTAGGCTTTTTTAATGGGCTATTTGGAAGTTTTTGTTTTGGTTTGTTTTGGGTTTTTTTTAGCAGGCTATTATTAGTAGGTAGTATTCACAAAAATCCCAAGTTTTAGTAGAAGGAGAGGGAGAGACTTTTTTCAGGCAGTAAAATATGATGAATAAAAAGTAAAAATAGCAGTTTGGATTTGGCGTTTCACATCCTACGGTGAGTTTAATGTTAACATGACACCGAGGCATTGCAGAAGGCAATGAAACTCTTGGAGTGCAGTGTGGATCCAGGCTTTTACTGACCTAGTGCAGAATAGGTAATAAGTCCACATGGACATTGTGGACAGAGAAAATCAGAAGTGAAGGAAACCAAAATACATTCAAAACAGAAACAAAAGTGTTTCTGACGGGCAAGAAACAAACCAATGATTTCACTCACGGTCAGCCTTGAAATGAGAGGATCTAATTCCAAGGCCTTCTGTGCTTGTTTCAGTGTTTGATTTCAAATGCACAACATTAGTTTTCCCTGCCACTGTTTTTACATGTGATTTTGACATCTGATGTAAAAATATTACTAAAATACTTTATCATTCTTTTTACAGCAATTCCATGTATCTTTTCAAAGGACACCATCATGGAAATGTCATTTTTATTTTTCCCCTAAGTGGTTGTAATTTGCTTGGAAAAACATCTGTGATAATTTTAGAGTGTGTTTTGTTTGACTTATAGCCTTTATTATTTTAGGTGATTAACAATAAAATGGCCATTGTTGTTACTACATAAAAATCTTGAAACAAGTTAAGTTTCAACTTAAGAACTTCAGATAACACTGACAAATGCTTGAGACAAGTGTGCCCTGATTTGATTTTGCTGTTGGCAAGAAAGGAGGGGGAGGGAATTGTATCTGCAGTTTTTCCTTTCCTGGGGAGCAGATTTGAGGAACGAGTTCTGTGAACACCTGCAGCAACACTCAGTATTTCTCATATACTCAGAATTAACAGCCGTACAAAGGGCTTTTGTATTGGAGACACATCCTCCAGTGAACTAGACAAGAACTATAGATATCCTCCAATAATGATAGATAGGCTGTACCTCCACAGGGATTTAATGTGCAACAACATTATTTATAGATATGAATCCTTGTCACTTCTATGTCAGCGATTCTGTACAGCATCCTAATGGGTACCCAGCAGCTTGTGAAATGGTCTGTCTCAAACTGGTCCTTAAAGGGACTTTAAAGATCCTCTAATTCCAGCCCCGCATTCCTCAAGTATTCCAGCACCATGAGAACTCTTGTACTTCTATCTTTCTTTAAAGCACTTCCATAATGGAGACATGACTGCATAGATGCAACAGCTCACTTTCAGAAAATGTTTATAAATATATATTCACTATTTCTCTGTAGTTATTTTGGGAACCTGGACCACCTTAATTAACCTGTAATCCATTAAGTAAAGAAAGCGTTTTTTAATTTTTTTTTTATCATCAAGATATGGATTTAGAAGCTTTATAGAACCACTTTAAAATAGGCAAAATAGATCCTATGGGTGCATTCAGAGTGTTAAACAGCATTTAACAAGGCATATCCTATTAAAATCATAGGCTGCTGTCTGGAAAAAAAAGAGCAGTAAGAATGTAATGGAAAACAAAATAAATCAAAGAAATGCACACTGAATCTTAGCTATGAATCTGGCCTTAGGCAATTTGGCACCAGTTTGCACCCTTGGAGATCAGCTGCATTGCAGAGGAGCTGCTCTCTGACGGGAGGGTGCCTTTATAAGCCTGTTCAAGGCTCTGATGCAGCCCTCTGCCAAATGAGTTTCTTCTGCCCAGGGACAGGTGCTGAATCACGTCTCTCTTGGTCAAACAGGAACCATCTGCTTCTGTACCAGCACTGTCCTTTCCTGGTGGAGATGTTGAGATGGAGAGCCTGCAGGATAATTGTGATTCTGAACCTAAGAAGAGGGATCCGTGACTGGGCAGTGAATCTAATCCTGTGTTCTAAGGAACTTAATTTTTTTTTGTCAATATGGTGAAGTAGTCACTCATTTCACTGACCAGCTGAAATGAGGGGATGATTCTGGAGCCACTGGCACAATATCTATCTACCAAAACCTTTGTTAGAGACATTTATTTTAAACCAGCATCCCTGAGGTTGTATAAACTTATGAATTTGAGCAATAAGCACTAATTGAGAGCACCAGTTAAACAGGATTATAAAGTCAGGCTTATGATACAGGACGAGAAATCCCACCTGTCTGTGCATCTGGGCTGTTTATACGTGTCCCAAAATAGGGTGAAGAAGCTCAATTGTCAGTGGTAATGAAGTGCAGTAAACCAGCAAAACCCAAGTCCTGTGTGGCTTCAGGTTTAGTAGCATTGTTTGAAACCATCCTGCTTTGGTTCCTTCTTAAAGATGTAAATGTGACTTGCACTCAGACACTTCTGTGACTGAAGTTTTAAACCAAGGCTGTAACTCTGCAGAAAGGGTGTTTTTGGAGAAAGTGGTTGACTGTGGCCTAAAATAAATAGCTGGTCCCAGAGTCCCCGGAGCAGCTTGCTTTCCTAGGACAGCACAGGACGGCAGCATGCTAAGCTTCAAATACTGACAAATGTTTTTTGAAGTGCTCCTAGCTATATTAAACCTGCAAATGCTCACAGTAGCCCCATTTTAGTCACTTACCCTCATTTTTCCTGTAGTCGCTATTTGTTCTCTTCGTTTTCCTGTAGCTCAGCAGTTCCCTGCCATGAAAATGGCACACAGAAACAATATTGACAAAAAAGGGGAGAACATATTGAAAAAATATATGTAGATGTAAATGTTTATGCATCCCACTTTAGCCATTACCATAGAATATGCCAATTTAAACTAGTCTTCATTGATAGCTGCTATACAATTACTTGAAAATACTGCAAAAGAGGAACTTGATGTATAAACAGCATTGAGTAATAAATGCTGAAAAGCCTTCTGGTACAGGAAAGTATGTGTTTCATTTTAAGGATGTTTAAACAGTCATGCTGAATATCTTAGGACTCACCCATTTAAGTGCATTACTAAATCATGACCTAAAGCTTTCCCGCTATCCGAAGATACGAGTGAAAATAAGAGGTGTGTTTAATAAGAGACATATTTTAAAATAATAAAAACAATAAGATGTTGATGCTGGTTATGTTCCTGGGATTAGCAAAAGACCACTGGCCTTCCTCATCCATTAATTCATCCAGGAGGAATTACATGAACTTTTGTTGTCATCCACGTCTTCCAGATGAAGAGTAAACCTGTGCTTCTTGTTGGAACATGGAGTTGCTCAACACCTCCCTTTACCTTTTTGTAAGTACAGAGGTGTTCTTCCACTTTGGAGAAAAAAAGAAATTGGATCTTTAGCTAGTTAAGACCTACCTCAATTTTACATTTTGCCAGCCTGAATAAGGACTGCTACCTGTCTGGGCTGTTAGTAATAAATAGTTCTTTTTTTTCTCAAAAGGATTATATTATGGTAAAACAGTTTACTGCATTTTATATGTAAAAAAAAGTTGCATTTGAAAAGGTAATTCTTACTGATAAGAAAAGTAAGTTGTTCCTAAGTAATTTCTAGATGCTATGAAAATGTTTTGGAAATTTATTTTTAAAAAGAGCCTCATGCCAGAATACTAACCTTCCATAAATATTTTTTACCTATGAAACATTCAATAGCAAGAAAATTATGGCAAAAATTAGCACCAAAAAAATAGATTGTCAACCAGAGAAGAGTTCCTGCCAGAAATATTTAAAGCAGATATTGATTGAGATACCATCTTACAGTCTTGGCAGCGAGATAACTTTTACACAGAACAGGGGAAGCCAAAAGGCTAAATTCTCCGAAGAGTAGGGTGTTCAGAAACCTGCCCAGGCTCATGACCCAAGAGCAGTCTCTTCAGAGAACTTCTGAGCGAAACAGTCTATTATTGATTCAACAGGCTTTCTGGCTTTTCTTGTCTTTAGTTTCTTCTGCTGTCCTTCATTTCAGTCATTTGGGGCTTTCCAGGAAATCTCAAAGAAGTATCTGATCTCTTGTTTTGCAATTTCTATTATTGCCATCCAGAATACCTTGTTAAAGTGCTAAGAAGTTTGAGAACACAGTAGTAATTTAAAGATGTAGAGCATTAAAAGAATATTGTATACAATTTTGTAGATATAGTGCATAATTTTTGTGTATTTTTATATATATATAAATATATTTATAAAGCCCTGCAGTATTCTCACAAAATTTAAAATGCAGACCAATGCACGATCAAGGCTGAATGTCAATGAAACTAGAGAATTCTGAATAATGGTGGTGCAAGGTTAAGGTCACTCCAACCAGCTTCTGTGCTGTTCTTGTTAGTAGGACTATGAACAGCCTTTTGCATAGTTTAGGGGATTAACCTGAGAGGAGGAGCACTTTTCTGTAATCTGCAAGAGTACTATGGTCTTATAAGGAACTCATTGCAAGTTTGCAAGAAGCATAAGGGTACATTTTTAGCTAAAACAAATTGGTCTCTTTCCTTTAGAAAGCCACGTGCTGAGCCACTTCTATTAGCAGAGGAATTAAAGTCAGTTTTCATGAAGGAATGCCAGAATAATAGGGCTGCTGCTGCCCCACAGCCGGTGGAGTCTAAGTTGCTGTGGGTGTTTGTTAGCTTGTTGGGTTTTTATTGTTGTTTTGTCAGGGTGTTGAATTTTTTTGTCGTTTGGTTGGTTTTAATTTTTTTTTAGTAAGAACAGTTCTATTCATTGATGATTTCATTCACTGAGGTCAGTCAGGGCTGTAGCTCTTGCTAAGCTTCTTAGGAATGTGTCATTTGATTGGTACAAACACCCTTTTTGGAACTGAGGAAAATGGGGCAAATTAAGTACAATTTTTTTTTTTTTTTTTTGAGGGGGGAAAAAAGTGTTTTTTCCCTGTTTCTGAAGGACTGAATTACAAAATGGCAAACATAGAAAGCGTGTAGAAAATGGGAAATGGAGAGGAGTAGTGAAGATGTTTGTAAGAGGGGTTGGGGGAGAAACACTGCTGAGATTGTTAAAATCTTTCTGGTTATGATCAGATTTGGTACCATTTCAGGCACTCAAGACTGTAGAGTTTATATCTATTTCTTAGTTTTGACTTAGAAGAGAAGATACATTATTTTATTTGATATTCTGGATCCATTAACTTCATCCTCAGCTTCTTTCTGTTTCCATTGGAAGACTTCTATTTTACTGAAGGTTTCTGGAGCAGAAATATGTAAACTTTTAAATTTAAAAGTTTCAGTTTAAGTTGACCATACAAAAGAAAGAACTTGAAGACTTGCACTAAAACTGGCTGGGTACATCTGAGCCTCCATCTTTAACAGCACATCGGTGCCCGGTGCAGGTTATTCCCTGAGCAGATCAGGTTAGAGCAGTTTTATGAGGGCCTGGCTTGGAGCACCTCAGCCTGGGGTTTTTCCAAGTTGCCAGTCCCATTCCCTGTAGATCTTGGTGCTTTTTAGTCCCACCTCTTTTTATAGGACTATTCTTCTTCACAAAGAGCATGAAGCATGTAGCAGTATTTCTGACACTTCTGGCTGTTTATTAATGATTGATGCTAAGTGGACACAGGACAGAATAGGACCTGCTTTTTCCAGCCACTAATTAATACTATATCCTTTGGACTATAAGTTTATGATCCAGTGGGTGGCAAAATTTTCTGGATGCTATGACTCCATGGGGATGGACTAGTTAACTAATTTCCATTTTTCTTACTCTTTTAGTACAAATATATATACTGTATACTGGGGTATAATTTTATGGCATTATAAATCTATTTTATTTATAATTCTTGTCAATAGCTGGCTCTATCTGCTTGTCTCTAACATGCTTAACAATATGATTCATGCACTGAAGATCTTAAAATACAAATAATGTGTTGGGTTCAATCCTCAGGATAAAAGGTTCAGTAGATTTACCACAGCTGATCTTCCTTAAATTCCTGTAATTTACTAAATTCCTTAGAACTGAGACTTGGTATGCTGTATAGGAAACTTTAGAATGATTTCCTGGATGTAATACAGCAAGTCAATTACATAAATTCATTCTTTTTAGGTGATTTGCTACTGGCTGCTTATTGATCTTTGATGAAAAAGTATTATGAAAGGAAATTTATGTGCCCATAAACTTGATGGCAATAGTGATAAACAGGATTTGCATGCAGGTATAGCTACTGCTTGCATTCCCAACAGAGAGGTCATATTGCTTCTCTCCCTGTGACTGGAAGTGACAAATAGTGCTCTACCTTTTAGATTCATAAATTTGGTGTATGTGTGTCTGTGCATGTGTGCAGGCATGGAATATACTCATCTTATGGTATATTAGAGATACTTAGCTCTTTCATTTACATGTAGTGACTGTAAAGCATATCTTGGGTAGATCAGCCCCACTTCAGATTCTACTGACACACTTTCCATACAGGAAGTGTTCCTCTCATTTTCAGGCTTTTCATGTTCTTTCTGCTGGGGGAATATCTCCAAGGGGCTGCATCCTTTCTCAGTTTTTCAGAGGGAGACAAATTGTTTGTAGCTGTTTAGTTTATTCTGGGATTGGGTACCATGAACTGAGTATTCCCTAAATGTTTGCTTCCATTCTGATGACAAATAGGGATGAGTTGTTGGATGTGAGCGTAGGAGTTGATGGCACTTTGGGAGCTCCCCACTAGCATGGGGGAGATTGTCAGGCCTTTCTGCAGAGCCCTTTGGTGCAAGGCTTGTTGGGCTCAGCCAGACGCAGCGCGGCGTCAGCAGAGACTACCATTCTTTGCCATGGCTTAAAGTAGAAGTCACGTGAAAACTGGTGACTTGTAATAACCTTGTGATCCATCCTCAAGGTGTTAATCATCCTCACAGCACATTAAACAGTCAGTTTGATCTGTGCATCAATCTCCCACAAAATGATGGGAAAAACAACATCATAGTAAGATAGCCCAACAAAATAATTAATATGCAGTATTAAATCTCTCATAAACAGATAGTGAGGAAAAGAAAGCTCAGTCATTACATTGGATTTAATTTGCTGAGGGAAACAGCCTTGACACCTGAGCCACAGTCACAGCTTGGTTTTCTCTCAATTAAATCCATGCTTGTCTAAAGCAATGAGGGTTTGGAGGACAAGATCAGGGCACATGCTAATGAAATTCCCTGCAGAACAAGGACATTATGCAGAAACTGTTACAAGGCATAGACCACATAATCTGTTTTTAAAATTCTCTCTAAAGCAATGATTGTAAAGGCTTGGTGAACGTTAGATGTAGACCATGCTATTAATAATAATTATTTTTCCCAAGAAAAATTCTATGGATATTCTAAGCTTTTGCTATAGGATATTGCCAGTCAAGAGTACTTATCACAAGATTTATATTTTTACACCTACCCTTTTGAAATCTGAACAAAAAGTTGTTGCTTAGCTCTATCCGGATCGATTTAGAATTCTTCCCTTCATAAACTATGTTGTTGGCCAAATCAAACTATAACACTATGATCTACTGCAATGCTGCTCCACTAATTAGGTTTTCTTGCCAGACTGTTAGAATTTCTGGCAGTATCACACAGCTCCCAGAGAATGTCTAAGTTGGGGCTTCCATAAAGTTGCAAGTAGTTACTATTAAGGATTGCTTTTCCTTTACTGAAAGCCATGCCTTCGAAGGATGATGAGCAATTACATTCAAAAAGACTTTGAGATATGCCAAATGCAGAATGTTCTTTATTTTTTTTTCCTTTCTCAAATATGGCAAATATTTTTCAGGAACTTTTTCGAGGTTCTTCATCTGTATACACATATAAGCAAATACGCCTATTAAATAGAGAAAGTTCTCCACCATGTGCATATACATTCACAATTTCCTTCCCCATATCTAGAATAGAATTTGAACTGTTTTAAGTCATTCCTAACTAGTTCCTTTCTTTAATTCTATAGGGCATTTTTTGGCTTCTGTCCATAGCTCTCAAGAGAATGTCATAAAAGAAATTTCGAGGAGCTTAAGAAGTTTGTTAAAACTAACACTTGTACATTTAAGAATGCTTTCTTTGCCTTCAAAATATTAATTCTGAAGTTGTTGTTTTTGGGGTTTTTTTTCTCCCCTGAGCCAAAGTAATGAATCTCAAAATGTGACATTGGAGAAATACAGTATTGCAAGTTTGCAACTCTAGGAATCCCATCCTATTCTGATTGGCTTCGCTCCAAATAGTTTATTTAAATATAAATATAATAAAATAGCTGTAACTGATTTGCAACAGGAAACCCATTCTCAGAATTTGTTTCTTTGGAAAATTCTGAATTAAAAGTACTAGACATGAAAAGAGAGAATCTAAGAAATCAATTTGTTTCTCTCTTCCCTTTCCTGCTTATCCTTAGGCTGCTCTTGGGTTTGCCTAATTTTATGCAGGGATCTAGATGACCTATTTCCCCTCAATCTCAGGGCATTTTGTCAGCTATACAGCTATTTTTATCATATTCTTAATTTGATCCAGCTTGTGTCATATGTCACATTTCTGTCATTGCTATTTTTTGTCCAGTCTTGCTGTTTATACATGACAAAAAACTTCCTAGCTGAGCCTAATCATTGGGCTCCTATCCATAGACTGAATTTCAAATAGTGAGCTGGGTTTGAAACAGGAAACAAAACCCTTAAGAAAGGATTAAAAAAAAAACCCAAACCAAACAACCCAACAAAAACATCACCATATGTTGGTAGCCACTTAGGATTACATCTATTGCACAAGCTGAGGTACTTCTGCCAGGAACAGTGCTTAACTAGGCTATTTAGAGGTTTGCTATTTAATAATTTACAAAAATCCCCCAACTAGTAATTTCCACTTTGGTGTGGTTTCATGATTTGTTCAGAGTATTTTTTGAACACTTTCTCTGTTGGTGGGTTTTGTCTTTTTTGTGTTCTGACCTTGTCCAGTTTGTGTAATCTGATGAGTCACCAAGAGTTGGACTCTGTGCTTATGTGACTTAATTTGCATTTAAAGCCCAAAGCAGCAGTGGTCTGTTCACAGAATCAAAGAATATCCTCAGTTGTAAGGACCCGTGAGGATCACGGAACCCACAGAGGACAATTGTTAAACCACACAGCTGGGAGTATTGTCTAAATGCTTACTGGGCACCAACAGGCTTGGGAACATGGCCACTTCCCAGAGGAGCTTGTTCCAGCGCTCAACCACCCTCACGCCTCTCTCACTTTGACTCTTCTGGATGTTCTGTATTCTTCTGAAAGTAAATGGTCCACTGCTTTTTTGGTTCAAAGGCATAACCCCACCACTGAAAATTCATGTTGGCAGAAGAAAATTGAAAATTATGAATTCTTCAGGCTGTGAAATGTGCACAAGTCAGCCTCAGAATGTTTATAAAGCCAGCCCCATTTTTGGTGTATCATGTTTATGCCACTTCCATGGAATCGCCTTGAATCTCCTAGCGCTATTGATAATAATTCTCAGTAAGACCTGAAAACAAATTTGTGTGGAATAAATAACTAACACTCCCAGGGGCCCTGTGAATTCTGAGATTGATGGGTATGGCAATAACCAATACATGACTCTGCAGATTTGAATATGCAAAGATAAGCAGAGTAAGAGATGTGAGAAAATTGGCAAAAAATAAAGAGCTATTTTTAAAAGAGTCTTAAATGATGGAACATTTGTAGTGTAAATGGATTTAATGATTAAATTTAAAAAGCAAGAAATGAATTAACTTCTTTTCACCTCAAACCACAAAATAAGACTCAGGTAGAGTCTCTCTAAGTCAGAATATGAAAAACTAGAAAAGGATGGGTCTGTAAAGAATTTTGCTCTTGCCCATAAATCCAGAGGGGAAAAAAAACCCCAAAACACCCACATCAAACACTAAAAATTATGCTAGAAATAGAAGGATAATAAAAATGTGATACTGAGGGAAACTTAGTGGTATGACTGGAACTCTAACCATTTATTAGTGTATTAGTGTAATGTATTAGTGGTCACAGCAGAAGAACTGGAAAATGCCGAACAACAGATCAGGGCAAAATGTTTTCATGTTAGAATTTGGCATTAAAGAGTTGCCATGTTTTGTAGTATTCTGCTTTTTCCTCTTCATGCAAAAATGTAATAATGCAAATCATTATTCTTTAATTCACTCTGATCAGAATTACCCCTAAGGGGATGTAAGAGCCAGAAACAGTGCCTTCTGTATGCTCAGGTTTGGGTTTCCTTAGCAGCATCTGACCATGATAGACACACAAAACTGGGGAGTAAAGAATTAGTAAGATGTGGTAATGTGGGTGCATAAATGATGGAATCAAGCTGTGTGTGTGCTAAACCAATGTGAGCTTTGGTGGGTTAAGGATCTGAAGAAGAGTGTGGTAACAATCTTTATGAATATAACAATATTTTCAAAATTCTCCTAGACTTCTTTCTGGGTTTCCTTCCTAAAATTTACAGCCTGGCTGATGTATTTATTTTTTTGCTAGCTAAGTAAATAAAATACGCAGCGTGTATGACATGATTGAAGGTAGTTTTTTCATATTATGGCAGATAAACTCCTTATGCTTTTAAGGGGAAAAAGAAAGCAAAAATATTAAGAGTAACTAAACTTTAGTCTCCAAAAAGTGAACCACTAGATTTTCCTTGTGGATTTGCAAGGGCAGCTGTCCTTCAACCTTTCTCCTTCTGTAAAAGAAATCCAAGACATGTAAGCTGGTAATTAAATCCGCTTCACACTGTGTGGATCAAAATGCAAAGGTAAAGCAGAACAGAGAGAGAAGAGATCTCTGCTTCACCTATTGAGCTGCAGAGAATTAACTTCTTTTTGAGCATCCTGTTATCTCAAAGGAAGGACTGCTTCAGAGAAAAACCAAAATGAAATCCCAATAATCACAAATGCTCAGTAGTTTATAAACAGGTTGTTATACTGGGACTAAGGCATGCACAAAACAAATTTCAGGTTAGAGTAGAAAGCAGTCTTCATGCTCACTGCCATGTTAGAAACCGGTGTTTGTGACAGGCCCAAACTACAAAAAGGTAGTTCAAGGTGCATTCACTCAATTGTGACTGGCTATGTTTTCCTAGTACTGTCATCAAATGAAATGTTTAAGTATGAAATGCAGTGTCAGAGTATTAGCTCAAAAAGTAAAAACCAAACATAAACCTCTCCAAAACAAAATAACCCCTAAACTCCCACTTCTCTAAAGCAAAAGAATCCCTGAAATAGATACCCAAGTTTCTTTAGTTGAGTAATGTTTACTATTACTTTCTCAAGGCTTCTCAATGAGGAGCCAGAATGAATAAGACATAAAGTGATCTCATTTGTGAAGAAACACTGAACGAAGATTTTTATTTTTTTTTTCCTAACCAAGACACTGTTTCTGTCAGTGCATTTTCTGACAGAAACATTGGCTCTGAAGCCAGCTGTAGAAAGTTATAATGAGATAATAAACTTGTTGCAGAGGTTAGAGTAAGAAACTGGTGATACCATTTTAATAATAACCTTGCAAAAGAAGCAGCTTCTAAGGAGTGCTATAGGCAGGCAACACCTTCAATAATGATCATTTTCGAGACCCAAAGCATTACTGGAAATACCTTAAGTGGTTTCTGTGGTTCATAGCTTACCTATGCAAGGCATCTGATTGTAATGACTTTAATTTTGCACAAAGGTATGACATGGAGAGAAGTGCATGAGAGTGATGGAATGCGATGGGTAAGGTTTTTAAGATTATTGAAGGCCTTTGGCAGCCCCTGGCTCCCTGTGTGCAGCAGGGGCCCCTGTCAGTCTGTTCCCATGAGAAAGGACCCAGGTTGAGGCCCTGATGACCTGGGACACCGAGTGGGATCATGATGTGGAAGAATCTTCCCAAAGAAGAAGAAATAGAAGTTAGACTAAACAAACGATACGACAGCACATGCCCCCAGTAGTACTCTGAGAGTTTTGGCATGTTCTTCAAATGATACATGGCCATTCCAAGCTGGTAACTGACTCTTTAGGAAGCTGAGTTGTTGTACTCTGATAGGTAGGATTTATATGTATATTTACTATGGAAACTGTGAGGGAGGAATGGAAGCAGGTAGCTGAGAATAAGTCAATCAGGACACACTGTGACGTACACCAAGGTTTCTGTTGAACTAAGATATGTGCCCGGGACTGGAAGTTAGAATGTGCCATGTTATGTACATTATATAATGATATCACATGCAGCACTTAATAGAGTTCAAGCACTAAATTCAATATATAACTTTGCCAGATATGTTGTTTTCAAATATATTTCTGAATAGATAGAGAGATGTTGCTCTGCAAAGAGCAATGGGTACAGTGCCAGCCATGGAATTATTTTCACAGGAGAATTCTGACTGTGTAAGTTGGATGCAAGCTGGAAGAAAAGGGTGTCAGGGCAACTAGAAGCTGAGAAGACCAAACTCTGTCCAAAGCTGCATGGAGAATGCAGTCAGTCTAGAAAAGGGGTGGCTCTTGGCTAAAGGATAGTGAGTCCCACCAGAACTTTATTAGACTTGCTGAAATAGTTTTCTATACTTTGACTTTGTAGGGATATGCAGTGATGACATAACAAAAGAGAAATTTAAGAGAACAGATATCTGTCATGTATTAAGTTGCACTATGTCCTAGTTAGAATATAGGAACTTAATTTTCATAGATTTTGTTGTTGTTTTCCCAATTCTTGGGCATGTTGACATTGTTTGTTGTTCTTGTTGTACCTTCTCAGTTTGAATTTCCCATGGGAGCTTCATCTGACAGCTAGAACTTGATTGAGACTTTGGTGGTTAAGATTTGAGCTTGTCTCTTGTATTACTGACCCCTTATATCCATGGCTTTGGACTATCAGTATAAAAAAAATAACTAAACTAGGGCTTGTGATCAAACCAGCAGGAATAAGGGCTGAAGACAAAAATAGATTTGTGGAACCACCACAGACATTTGGAGACAAACAGAATTGAGACTGTGAAGGAGTAAGTGGTGAAAGTAGAGGATCCAGAGAGTCAGTAGTAAGGGGAAACCATAATATGATAGCATTTCAGCTTTGAATTTCCGGGGTTGGAGCTATCGGGCGACTAGCTGACCTGTTAAAGAAAATGTGACTAAATTAACATCTGAGATGGGGCTGATCTTTAGAGATATTTGCATTGTAAGGACAGGCTTTAAAGAAAAATGAACAAACTAAAAAAAGCCATATTTTCAGGTGTAGATACCTGAATTTCAAGATGTGTTCATTTTCAATGTAAAATTTGCATGCTGATTTGCTAGAATGTAAGGAAAAAAATTCCAATTATAAAGGGTGTTTTCTTCCCTTCAGGTAAACTACCAGATTGATTGTAGTAACTGTAATACTGAGAAATGTGTTTGGGGCAGAAGTCAGGCAGATCTCAGATATTTCACATCCAAAAGCTTTTAAAGTTTTGGCCTTCATAATTTCTAGACAGGAGAAGGTATCAGATTGATTGTCAAGTGTGTCAGTTAGTGAATAGGGATAAAGCAGTGCTAAATCTAGATATTTGGCCATAATCCAGTAAAATTTTATTTTGTCCAGATTTTTACTATATACTTGCTAAATTAATTTCTGTGAAAGCCACCAACTGGAAGGAGCAGCAGAGCAGTACATGGGGGAGGTATGCTACAGCATATGCTCTGGTTCTGCCCTTGAATAGAACAGTTCTGAAAACAAATTATATAATGTGTTGACAGAAAACTATAATCCCTGAGGTAAATTTGGCTTCAGAAAATATTCTCTAAGAATCATTTGACAGGTCCTTTGAGAACAACAATATGGTAAGAATGGTATCTGATGAACTGTTAGCAGATTTGAATCTCTCCAATCTTTTTAAGAGATCTGAAGGATCTGTGATTTACAGTGGATATAGGGCAAATACTATAATATTTGCTTAATTTTGAAGGGGAGTTTTTTCCATCTACAGGATTATGTTCTAACACATTTGTTCTTGATCCCGTATCTAGCAAAAAGGGTGCAATTCTGCTAAGAGTCCCGCTGAGACTTTGGTCAAATTTAGCTCTCAGCTGAACCTCTAGAAATCCAGAACAACTGCTTTAGTTAGTAAGGTCTATGTGAACTTGTACAAAAATTACTGTCAGAAGAATCTGACTCAGTCAAGTATTACCAAGTGGTGTGTGTTTTATAAATGATTGGTATCAAACTTACAGTCTCCTCCTTGATGTAAGCTGGAAATATAATAGAAGTGGAGGAGAGTGCATGGTGCTGGGTCATGGCTCATGCTTGAATGGATTGTTTTCAGAGGTCCTTATGTGAGACTGTTTTGAAGAGAGTGAAGTTTCAGCAAGGAAGGTTTAATACAGTTTAATTTTGGTACTGGCTGGATTCCACTGCAATGAAAACTGAATAACCCTTCTTACTTTTTAAACCCCTTGTTAGTCATAGGAAGAATATTATATACTACTATATTTACAACAAACACCATTTAACTGCTGCTTGGTGTGTGAGCCTGGGTTTGAGAAGCTCTTATGCTTGAGACCGCCAAAGTCACTGGCGTGGCTCTGTCAGAACTGATCACATGTACAGGTGTTCTACGGCTGACTGAATATGACTGACACTTTAAACTTCACAGGAAAAATAGGAATTCATATAACAGGCAGTTTTGGGGGGTTTCCTTTGTAAAAAGAGGCATTCAACCTGCCAGTGAGTTAATAAATTCGTAAGGGTTTAGTGGAATTAGAGACTAATCAGTAGTGGTCTGCTGAGAAGGTGAGACAGTTTTGGAGAATCCCAAAAGGTTGGTGGCTTAAGCTTCATCACAGAAACAGACGTGGGCTTTGCTGAAAATCAGCTTGGTGGTGTTGATGTTTTTAATGATACTTTGTGTTTGTGCCTTGAAACATAGGCAGCAAACACATAAAGGTCAAAAGTTGCATTTCACTGGTGGAAGCCATTTAAAACTGGAAAGGCTCTTCAAAAGCTTTGTGAAAAAATTAATAGTTTACAGCAGATCTTTTTTGCTGTTTTATTGGATATGTTCTTACTCTTCATACTTTCAGTGCATGATAGCACTGTTTGGTCTTTGATCATTCTGTGCATTAAATGGCAATTGACTACCACTGGGAAGCCTTTTGCTTGGGTAAAAGAGTGAAATAGCATGGTTCATATGCACGTTCTTGCATGCTTGAAATAAAGGAAGATTGTGCCAGCCCTTGGGTCCATATTTTAGTTTATCCATACTTACAAACTCAGGATTTGATGTATTGTTGAGAATTTTATTTTCTTATTCCAAATAGATGAAACTTTGTTCTGTTACTAGAATTTAAATCCTCACTGAAAAAAAACTGTGACGCCTCAAATATAGTCCAGCTTTGAAAGGAATGCAAAAGGAAGATGATCCATTTGGAAACCTCCCATATATCATATCAAAAATATAAAGTACCAAGGAAAATTGTTCCTCTTTACATAGTCCATTAGGAGAGATATTTCTATTATTTCTACTTCAATTATTGTTTTACTAAAATATACCTTTCATTTTTTTGCTCTTCTAATTTTATTCCAGTAGTGACAACTCTTGCCCTTGCTATACCCTGCCCTGCTCCAGCAAGTGGAGCAGAAGTTTTTGCTCTGAATGCCACATGTAGGTTCATCAGTAGGAATTATGTTAGGAGCTGTGAAACTGTCACGCTTCCTCCATTGGGACCAGGTATGGATGACTTTATCCCAGATACCACAAAATGTTATTAGGATAGAGAAGGCTTGAGGAGGTACTTTTGCCCCGGTATTGTGGCTATGTCCAGCTGCCCTACTGAGACAGCAAGACTGTCACGGCATAAAAATCTTTTCTTGCTTTGAGAAATGTGTTCTGTGCTTTTGTATTAAGTGCTGGAAGGTTTTTTTTTGAAGCTACTTGTACTTTCTCTCACTATTCTGTTCATACCTACAAAATGTTTCCACTCTGCACTTGTGAGGTCTTCTGTGACATTCATTTGGTCCTTGCAGGGAAATCTTTTACCTGCACAAATTCAAAGCAAGTCAAAGGCCACCTTGAGGAGACCATGGTGGATGAAGTTGCAGTATAACAGTATCATGCTCAGAATAATGATCCCTCTTCCACTTTCAATAGAATCAGAGGTACTTCTCTGCAATGTAGAATTCTCATTCTGCTCACACTCTTTATTGATTTCCAGTGCTCGAATCTGATTTTATTGAAGTATCCTTCCCATCAACTGCAAAATGTCAACACAGCTTACAAAATTTTTCATCTTTTCTATGACCAAATTCTATTCGATTAAATGTATAGCATCAGCAAACATTAAAACTCCAGAGCTTCCTGAAGGAAATAATTCAGTATAGTTTATTTATTTATTTATTTTTTTGGTACTCTCTGAGGTCTTCATTCAAATGCAGTTGAGTAAGACAACTGTCATTAACAGGAAGCCTTTTCAGTAGCTGAAAATCTCTATGGAACTGCTGAGCATCATTTGTGTTTTAGACAAAGTCACTCTTAAATAATTATTTAGCCAAATTATATGACCTGAGAATTGATATGACTTCCAGGGATCAGAGCATCTGTGAACAAGATGTTACTAAACCACTGTCTGTGAGGGGACTGATTTTTGATCTGTGCTTTTTGAAAGTATCTTGACTAAGAGCTAAATCCTGCTGCCTTACCAATGATAACAAGTACTGATACTGTGTGTTCAACAGTGTTTAAGGAGAAAGACATTGCTCAGCATGAAGAAAGAAGGTAGAGTCACACTTTAGAGTATGAGCCATTCATTCCTATAGCAGGAAAAACTGGATATCGCTAAAAAGAAAAAAGTAGGGATATTTTAACTTTTTTTTCTGTGTTGGGAATATTCAGCAAGGAGCCAAATTATCCTTGGAAATCTATTCAAAAACTCAAGTAAAAGTGTGTTAAGATGACTGAATCTCATACAGTTCAAGTGTCTTACTCCAGCAGCCCACAGTGCCTGCTGCAAGGGTGTTTGTGTGTTTGTTGGCAATTAGTGATATTCTGGCCAGTCCTGCTCAGTGGGTATGAAATGAAAGATTGTCCTGCTGAACCTCACCCTTCAGGTGTCATTTTAGCTTTCTTTCTTTAGAGATCACATTTATTTGAGTCCCAGCTCTAAAACTATTCCTGCTCTCTGCCTTAGTGGACAGCCAAATTCAAGTCATGCTGTAATAAATCAGGTACCTAGAAAAGAATAAACAGGAAAGCTGAGTCAGAGATCTTCTCTTGCATCGCCCATCAAGTTTTTGTGGCTTCAGGCAAGCATCATCCGACCCACACGCATTCCTTCCTGAGCACATCGAAGAAGGGATGCCCCTTTCTGCCCCAGAAGAAGGTGAGAATAGAGGCACTGCCTGCAGAGTTCAGAGATCCAGTTTCTAGCTTTCTGTACCACTTTCCTGGCCCTGTAAAGGGATTTTGAAAAGGATTGCATAGGCAGTGACTCAGACTTGTTGATTTAGAGTCACATTGAATCAGCCCACAGAAACTCGAGTGTGACATATATACTTTATCTGACCCACTTGGGAAGATCAGATTTAAAAGGTAGATGACTGAAATATGGCAAACGAGAGGAACAAAAAATATATGAAAGTCTGACCTATACTAAATTATTCAGTGCTTTTTCACTTAAATTGGTTCACTTTACACAATAGATCAAAGGAACTACATAAACTTTGCAAGAAAACCTTGAATTTTAGCCTTTGTCTCCTAACCTGACATGAGACACAAGCTTTCCTTTATACCTTGCTCTCTTCTAATGACAAACAGGACATCCTTTTTTTTACTTAATTACTTCATATCTGGGGTCTAATTCACTGGGTCTGATTTTATGACCAATTTAGAACAACAACATATAGTGATTTTTTATTTTATTTTATTAGCTTTGTGATCAATTTTTAAATTCCTCTGGACTTGATAATGATCATAACAATGAGCATGCATGAATAAATATTGAAAGGGTTTCTGTCACTCATGCAAGTGATACACTTCCAAGTGACTGACGGACTTCCTTCAGAGTTAGGGAAGAGAAACAGAGGATTTCCCCATTGGAACTGCTGCGGCAGGTAAAGTAAGTGCTCACCATTTTTTTTATAAGATCTCCGTAGAGTCTTTAAAATGATGAGAGTTTGTGTGAATAGTGTACACAGCCAACTATTAATCATGTCAGGTTAGGTGGAAGGAATCCCGGGTTGTGTGTTTTGAAAGGTTTGTTTATCGTGGTGCCTCCTGAAGGAGCCTTTGTGCTGTTATGGGAGCTCGCAGCAGCTCCAGCCTCTGCCCTGCAGTGCAGGTGCCTGGGCAGGCACTTGGATTCTCACAGATCAGCTCCCTGGCCCACACACGGCAACCTGGATTTCTCACTTTGGAGTTCTGTCGTCTTTTTTCCTCTGTCAAGATTATTTCAAACTCTAATCCTGCTTGTCAATATTACCTGCACTCTCTGTCAGTTATCTACTTAATTTTACATCTGTCTCATAGTAATTTCACTTGCATCATATTTCTGAGGCTTCTCTACGAGAATGTCATGCAAAACTGTCAAAAGCTTTACTGAACCCAAAGAACATGACACTTATTCCTTCTTTCCTGTTCACACAGTCTGTCCTGAAAGGAAACTGGACAGATTTGATGTTTGCTCTTGACTTAACACAGTGGCTGCTGTTAACCTCCCTGCTGCTGTCCCAGCGCTCACAAACAATTTTTAATAAGTGTTCCAGATTTTTTATACATTGAGGCAATTCACCTAAAATTATGCTGTTCTTCTGTTTTCCTCTTTGAATTCACAAAGAAAGCGGGTCACATATAAATGTATGGTTTATGGCATAACAGGCCAGAAGTTTGTGGTGATGGCCTTTTTCTTGGTAAAATTCTATTAGTCAGAATTCAGATTTGTGAAAAAAGCTGCTCAGAGGCAAGCTTTTGTTTTGGTGAAAGAGATGACTAAATTTGAATCTGAGGGAAATCTACAAACTTTTTTTAAGCATTAGTAACTTTGGTAAGACTCTGGTTGGGAAGAAAAGGTAATTTCCTTTAGAAAGAGCTATTGTGATTTAGTACTAGTGAAACCAAGCTCTAAGACTGTTATTACAAACAATTTTGGCAACACGTGAGTCAGAATCAGTTATTGCCTGATGCAAAGTCAAACTTTTAATGTTTGCAAAAAATAATACCTAATTTTAGTAAATAATCTATATCTGAGGATATATTTAGGCCTTTAAAATGTTGCCAATAGATAAAAGGTCCTGTGGATTTTATTTTCTTCTGGTGCTTTGTTTTTCATTGGCAAGTACTAACTCAGAAATGCCAACTATTTGCAGATTTTTGCAGCAACATACCTAGGTAATAAAAATTCCCATGGAATATTAAAAAATTGTTTTGTTTCAGCAAGTTCAAAACACGCTATTGCACTCTTATAATTTCGGGGTTGATCCTAAATATACATTTATGTAAAAGGCACCACACAATACATGCAAGACTCATAAAATGCTTGACAAGAAAGACTAAAGATATTATATTTGTTTAGCACAGAAAAGAGAGGCTGGAGGAAGAAGTTTTCAGAGTTTCTAAGAATCAAAAGGCTATAAAAAAGGAAGTAACTACCTTAATTTTAAGAAAAGCTGATTTAGATCAAGTAAATATTAATTATACGGATATTTAAGAACCAAAAAAGGCTACCTGTGGAGGCTGTGAAATGTCCTTAACTGCAGAATTTTAATTATAGGTTAGGCAAATATCATGCATGGACAGCATAGTTATACTTTGTATGAAGTTCTGGGGCATAAATGGGATGACTTCTCAAGGTTCTTCAAGGTCTTTTATTATTTTTGTAATAAATATCAAAGTGGCCACATCTAAATATTTTGAAAAAGATAAAGTGACATAGTATAATATATAACAATATAAAATGACCTTCAGATTCTCAAATGGATTAATGCTTTTTTACATCAGCCTGGGCAATCAATGTTGCTTTGTCTAGGTCTATTATTTAACACCATCATTTAGGCTTCTAAAAGCTGTGATTAAAAGCATTCTTCCCACAAATAGATCTTGAACTAATTGGCCGTCTTTGATAGAGTTTATCTAACCAAAACCACAGGATTTCAACTGTTCAGGGACACATCATTGCATCTGGGATGAGGGGAATGGATCGTGTGTTTTACCCGAATGGGATGCATTATTACCTTTTGTTTGCATGACACCAAGAATGACCCAGGTGCTATCGAGGTAGGCAATAAAACAAAGGGGAATGAGCTCCAGACATAAATGATGCTGTTTTGCACAAACGTGGATCCAGGCATAAGAAGGGAATGAGCTGAAAGAAAAGCAATGAGTAGCTTTTAGCCTGAAGACACAGCAATTATTATGTGGAACCCATTAATGCTGTGACGTAGCAGGGTGCAGGATGGCATTCCAGGGCTGGTCCTTGGAATCATTATGGAGGTGATGACATTTCCACAAAACTGAGTGTGTCTCTTCTGGAAGCAGCAGTTATTGCCCCTGAAGGTGGACCAAAATGTATCAAAGGAGAGAATGTGCAGAATCATGCACGCAGTGCCTGTATGGATAGACTTGTTTTGAATACAACAATCATGACTTTACTAGTCAGTGATTACAAAGAGATTATGAAACCTGAACCTGTGCTTTATGAGTGCCAAAACAGCATTCAGCCGTGTATTATATAAAATCTCAGGAATAAAAATGCAAAATTGTTGTCAACTGTAATTTCAGAAACTTTGCAATTGACAGTAACTGCTTTAAAATTAAAAAGCATCCTCATTAATGAACTCTGCTGTGAAAACTCATCTGCATGTAAAGCATAATTTTAAGAAGAATTAACATTTCTCATATAAAAAGGGGATTCCAGTGGCTTTAACAAGCAATATCATTGGTTTATCCTTGTATCTAGGGGAATGTGAAAAAAAAGTTCCATAGTTTCAGTAGATGAAACTTAGTTACTGCAACACTCATGAGCCTCTGTTCTGTAAAGGTCATAAAATGAAAGCTGGCAGGGTCAGTCCAGCATGTCCTTCAGTCTGAGGCAGGACATACCCTCTACTCTCCAGTGAAATGGAGTTCTGCAAGTATTTGCTCTCATTGCAGAACCAGCAGAACGTTTATTATGATTGCAAGGTCTCTTTTTTTTTTTTAATAATTTTCTCATTCTGGAAAAAAATGGGAGTATGACTGTCTTGTTTGTTTCTGATTAAAGTACCAATTATTTGTGATTTACATTACAACATGCTACTGTCATAGTACTTGGAAGAATGTGTAAAAGTATCACATGAGCTTGCATTTGAAGCAATCAAAACTGAAAAACAGAAAAGAGGGTAGGACAGGAAAGAAACTTCAAACAAGTTGTGTTTTTCCTGCTTTTAATCTGCTTTTTAAATGCAGCTGGGTGAATCAGAAATGAGAGAGAAGACTATGCAGGAAAAATGAAAAAACATTAAAACACTGAAGCATTACAGTCACTGAAAAACATTAAAAAATTAATAAATACCTCAGTATTGAGCCTGAAAATTGTAGGGCATTTAAGAAACTTCCTGTTCTTTATAATGGAATTTTTGAGCTTTTTAGGACATTGTATTTTTAGGACATGTATTTTCAGCTTTTTTCTGCAGTTATGAGGCTATTTCCTTTTACCTGTAAATCAAAAGTTGACCTACTCACAAAATCACCAGATTTTAGCATATAAAAGTTTGTTCAGAGTTATGAAATACTGTATGTTGCAAAACAGAGAGTGGGCAATTAGCTTGAAATCCATAGGATTTAAAGGCAGATATGCCTAAGCAGAAGGTGGGAACTGAGATAATGGAAAAAGAAAGTAACAAATTCAGAGATAAAAGGTGTAATTTGCCCTATCTATAATTTACCTTGTGGGAACAGATACCTCATACCTAAAAACCAGCACAAAGCTCTTCTCAAATGTAACCTTTTGTTTAAGGACTGCTTCATCTTATTGTCCCTGGTCCCTCCACTGAGGGATGTGCAGAGCTTTCAGGTGTTTCTTTTCTCAGCCGCTGTGTGACACTCTGCATGTGGCCTCTTCAGTTCTCCTTGTCTTTGAGCAGAGCCCTCACCTCCTCCCTTTGCAGTGTCCTTTTCCTGTGAGTCCTGGGGCCTGTGCCAGAGCGCATCGTGTACTGAAGGATGAGTGACTGTGCTGGGGACGCCGGCGCGGCCGTTGGAGGTGCTGGGGACACGTTGTGCTTGGAGGATAGAAGAGGTGAAATAGTGGAACAGGCTGGTGACAGCAAGACAAGTCACCCTGCTGTGTTGTTGTAGTAGGAAATCAAGGAAGTAGGTTTTCTGTGAAACTTCAAAAGAATTGACAACCCAGTTTTCTTCTATTCTAGATGCTGCTGTGTGCCTCTAAACTGGAGAAATCCGCTTCTTGTTGTGACATAACGAGGGTTCCTGTAAAGATTAGCCTGACTCAGTTTCAGAAACTTTCTCTGA
This sequence comes from Aleadryas rufinucha, assembly GCA_013397815.1. Classification (NCBI taxonomy): domain Eukaryota; kingdom Metazoa; phylum Chordata; class Aves; order Passeriformes; genus Aleadryas; species Aleadryas rufinucha. The sequence goes on along the minus strand of VZTH01006498.1, from coordinate 116,852 downwards.
CCCTGTGACAGGGTCAGGTAAAGCCACTAGCCCCTGTGATCTACCCAGAGAAGGGAAATGATGAGTAATTAAGAGACATCACTGCTGATACAAACACCTGTCTTGGAAAGTATCAAACCCAAAGCACTGTGAAGTGCTGCCTAAAGTACTTGACAATGAGACATTGCAGAGATTCTGGGCTCCTGCAGATTGCTATTTTGATGGGCAGTAATTGTAATTTTGAAGCAGTGATAGAGCAAGCCACAGCAGGCTGTAGTGTTCATAAACTGCCATATTCTTTAGATCACTGAGACACAAAATGTTTTCTGTTTTACAGAAGCTGATTTCAGTAACATAATCTTGTTTTGTTTTATAATGGCCTGCTGGGAAACGACTCTACCCCATGAGGGGTGTGGTTAAAATAGCTCAAGACCTGCTGTGATCAGGCTGAAAAAAATACTGCTGTTTGTACATATGATTCACATGCTGTCTTTCACAGGGTGGAGCAAGATGAAAAAAAATTAATAGTTTTACCAGATAATTTATCTTTCTGCTTAGGAAGTCTACCTGTCTAAATGGGCTTTTAAGAGACGGGGAAATAGTGGTCATAATTTTCATCTTTAGTGATGGTACCAGAATAATCTGAAAAAATGGATTTCATAAAACAGCTTGAGGTCATGAAGTACAGACAAAGTGGGTGATAAATATGTGTATATAAATAAGTTACTTGTCTGATTATTCAAAGCAGTAAAAGTTACTGAGATTATATCCTCAGCTGGTGAAAATTAGGTTGGCTTAATTGGCTTAAGTAAGGTTTGTTGATTTACTCTGATTTTCATCATCAGATTTAGTGGTTATAGCTTCTAATCAAAGCAGGACAAGAAGAAGAAAACTAATATGAACTCTTTGCTCTTTAGCTGTGGAGCAGTTGCTATAACTGGGTTGTTTGTTTTGTTAAATAACCCATGTGCTATATTTTAACACAATTACCTAAAAAACCCCCAACCAAAACAAACCCAAAGGAGGCAACTTGAAGAGGATGATGGTGATCTTCACTCCTGGTTGACAATTCTGTAAGAAACAGAATTGTAAAACTTCTCAAGTTGATTTTACACAGTGCAGAGACTCTGATGTGAGGATGGGGGCTCTGCTGTGGCTGGGATTTCGGGGCCCCATGAGGTGTTGCTGCCAGGCAGGTAAGGAAAGCCTGTCCAGGGCCTTCATGGTGGGGCTGCTGCCTTCACTCTTGAACCTCAGGCATGAATATTGTCTCTAGCAGCCCCATGCCCATTTCTTATGAGGAAAAGGCAATATATAAGGTAATGATGCCCCTATTAAAAAAAAAAATCTGTGACTTGAATGGAAATATGAATATGGAGAAAGTTCTGCTTTTCCATTTGCCTTGCCTGTGTGCAGGCTTTCAGTGTTACTTTACTACAAAATTATTGGGCTTTATTTCATTCTCACTTCATTTTAAAATGCTGTTGGTTTTGCTATATTTTTGCATATACTGTGGATTCTCTCCTAAAGCATTAATGGCCATAAAAATATAATAGAAGATTTTGTATTGCAGAAGCTAAATTTAATTAAGCTGCTACTCTTCAAAATTTTGTTTGATTCAAGTCGATGAAAGACAAGAATTTTACTTTAAAGTCTTTCTATTGAAAGATTTGAAGGCTGAGGCAGGTTTATTTGAGGCTTTTGAGAACTGGAAATATGTGTGGGGGTGGTACTCCTGTCTTGAACTTAACAATTTCTGAAAAGAAGACAACTTTCTGCTTGCAACCTTTTAAGATGGGGTTTTCTGTCCGTGAGTTTCTATTAAAAGTCTGACATCCATCTTGGCTCCATCTGTGGAATCTCTGAACTAGGTAAAAGTGTTGTTTCAACCAATAACATAATTATTCTATTATGATCTTTCCTTAAGAAAACCTGATGAAAGTAATCGGAAAATAATTTGTCCACAGAGCTTATCACATGTCTTCACAGGCATTGTGGAAGTGTAATGTGTTAAGAGGTTAAACTTGCTTGTGGTGCACTGAATCAATATTTTTGTCCTAACTAGTGTCAATAAATCTTTTCATATGCCTTATATATGAAAACCTCATTTTTTTAGTTGATAAACAAATATCTCTACACACACTTTGCAATTTTTTTCCTGAATATAAAATTTCTTTTTCTTCCTCTGCTTTTAACAAGAAAGGAATTTAATGAATTCCTGCAGTGATTAACTAAATGCAGAAGTGATGGAAATAACATCATGCTGGTGTAACTTCTAATGGAATCTTATAATGCATGTGGTGCTTGGGGATTCTGACCACTGAGTTCCTTCTAACTTTGTCTCATTTCTGTGTGTTATAGCAGTTTTCTTTCATGCATATGTCAGGTTTGATAAAGCAGAAAAGTGACAAATAGTGAGTAACCAGGTAAAGTGATAATGCTTCATCTAAAGTCCTTATTTTTATTTGCTTTTCTGCTGGAGCACCATCCCTTGGTTCAGCTTGGAAATTACACCAACATTCACGAGCTTCCTCTCACCAGTGCAGGGTTTTAAATTAAGGTCTATGAAGGGATGATAAGAATCTGCAAGTAAGTGTTGCTTCTTGGCCAGAGTCAAAACTCAGAAATATTACATGGTGGTTTTTTTTATAACAAGCTCGAAGAGACAGAGAATGGTAGTAGGAAAGTTTTTAGATCACCTTTGATGTCTTTGTTAGGCCTTTACAAAGTAGAGAATTTTGGTTTTTGTGAAGTAATTTATGTGACAGCTATACTAATACTTGAAGAACTTATTCAACAAAGACAAAATATTGAATAAAAGAAAAAGAGTCCTTCAAGGAAAGAAGCATGGCTCTGTGTATGAAATCTGCATATGCTCCTTCCAAGGCACAGATCAAGCAGGACAGAAAACCTCTGATCCTTGCATGACTGCTAAAAAGAAGAGCTGTGATGAGCACTCCTGGTGGGATGTTCACTATGAACTGCCAAACTTGAGTGAAGCTGTTGGTAAGCAGGGGACAGGGTAACCTGAGGCACATGGTGGTGGTGAGAGAGGGGTTGAAGTGGCCGAGCTGGGAAAGGAGTACAGTAGGGTACAAATCAGTTGAACTCTTTAAATCAAATAGTTTATCTTCTTTTACTTCATAATAGAGGAGAAAGATTCTGGGGACAGATACTTTTTGAGGCTTGATTGTACCTGCTAGGTAAACTCCAGCTGATTAGTATTAAAGTCAGAGGTAGTTTGAATGAGGACAGCCAAGAAATTATAGCATCTGTGATTTCTGGAAGGGTTCTTACCTTCCAGAGCAGAAACAACCTTATCCTCCCAGGCAAACAAAAAACCTCCAAAATGTGCAGTAAATGAACCAAGGTATTTCACAAAGATAGTTTCCAACTGCCACAGAAAACTCCTAAAGTACTTTTTTTGAAAGGCTGATCCAATTGAAAAAAAAATTACAATGATTTAGCAGATCTTATAAGGAAAATAATTTTAGTGTACTCTAGGGGAATGCAATGTAGTTGAAGTTACTTGGAAATCCATATCCAGAGATTTGCTTAATGGTCCAGATTCAAAATAGAGGGCAATGTTGAACAGTGCTGGTCAGTTACTTGTCTTGGGTCTGGTTATTTTCTGTGTGCATTTATTCATTTTTGTAATGAATGAGCTAGAGGATTGGATAGTGTGACAGCTTTTTTAATCTGGAGCACATCTGGGAGAAAATTTGGATGTGTTGGAGAATGGAAATGGAATCCAAAAATTATATTGAAAAATTGGAAAGATACTATGAAGATGATGGATGAAGTCTGATGGTTATGCTCTGTGGGAGTGAAAGCAGGAATAGCTGGCTACCAAGTTCTGCAGGAAGCAGTAGTGGGCTTCTAGTGGATCATGACCTGAACATGGCTCTAGTTTGTTTAAAGCGGCAAACTTGCTAGTTTTGCCATGGCTGGAAAGAATTGTCGTAGGCAGACTAGGGAAGCATAATCCTGATAAAGCTGTGAGGCTGATATGAGCAGCAGTGCACCCTGCCAGATGCATGAGGTAACTTTTGTGAGCTCCTGAGCAAGCCTCAGCTGCAGTGCGGTTGTTTGCACACTGCAATTCACAACTGATACAGACAAAAAGGGAGATTCCACAGAAGAGAAAAGAGAACTGTTTGGTATAGAAATAGAAACTTTCCAAAGAAAAATTGAAAGAATTGGGAAAGACTGAAGAGGGACATCTCTTCAAGGATATTAAATGCTGCAAACCAGAAGGGAAGGAGCCATTCTCTATCACCACAGTGAATAGGACAAGAAATAATCATAGATTTCTGCAAGAAAAACTGATGTTGGTAGTGGGGATGAATCCTCTTAGTGTGACAATGAGAGAGTTTTCATGTGGGAAATGATTGCCTTTGTAGGTTGTGGAATGGCAGCGATGGATACTTGCAGAACAGAAACCTGTCAGGACTGATGGTGGGGCCCAGCAGTACAGTAGATGACTGCTTGAAATATCTTCCAGGTGTGTGTTTAAAACATTCTCTATCATTTCTATGATTCTATAAAGAAAGCACAAGAAATGAAAATGAAGAGGCTTTGCAAGGCCCAAGCTATCCTGTTTCATTGCTTCTTATTGTTCCACTGTACTGGGTGCTAATTACTGGGTAAACCGATTTTACTGCGTCGGTGCTGTAGCTTTTAGTAACGGAAATGGAATCTCATGGAGTTTTTTCCTTTCACATTTGACCTAAGAGTCAATCTCCGTATAATGACTACTTTAATTTGCACAAGGAATATTGGAATCAGAAATTTTGAATTTACTTTGCAGTGCTTCTATGCTCCATTTCATACATAAATTCAAGAGTAGGATAAACAGAATTTGTAACCTCCAATCTGAATTATTAACCATTGCGCAATCTTAATTATCTGGGAGTTATATATATTTATCTATTTGTGGTTTTTTTAAGATTTGGAATTTCTAGAAGTTACTTATGTTTTAACATGTCTGGTCTGATTTTGGCTTTGCAACTCTTTTGATTTTTTTTTTTTTAGTTGAACATTATGTTGAAAGACTAGGAAAAACTAATTTTTTGAGCTGATTAAATGATTGTATGAATCTGATAGATTTGGTAATACAAGTTGAAGAATACATCATTGGACAATAAATCTGTCAAATGAATTCAAAAGCTTGACAAAATATTTTTGTACAAACACGTGATGTTAAATGGGCAGCTGTTATCTGGCATAGAGGCACTGATCTATGTCTTGCAGAGCAGCAAATCCACATTTCTATGAAAGGATTATTTCATAAAAACAGCAGGTCTTGGTCATTATGATATTTTATTACTCCTTGCTTTTTAAATCAACATTTAGCTGGACTTGGTAAATATTGTTTAGTATTTTTAGTCATTCACAACATGCATGAATCTGTGTTCTCATGAAGGCAGTAATGCATTCATCATAAATGATACAGAGTCTTGAGCATATTTTAACAAAAATAACCACAGTATACAGTCATTTAAAAACCCATTTGCAAAATATTGTTTTAGCAATCATAATGAAATGCAAATGCTGAATATAAGCACAATATTTCAGATGTGACAGATTCCACTTTTCCTTCTCAGTTGCTAACATTGTTATGAGTTGTCATGTGTAGCTGAGTGCTTGGTGATTCTGAATCCTTGTGATGGTGCATTCAATTTCTGCACTGAGTTTTGCATTTAGAGAAGTTGAGTAACAGAGTTGAGAGCTGGCTTCTTGATTCATTTTATATTCTTTAAATACTGGAAGTGAGCAGAAGTTCATTAAACTTAGGGGTCTCTCAATTCAGTAGATATGGAGCAGGGTGGGTTTTAAAGTTTGGAGGAGGGAGTGCTTGTTCAGAGAGAGTGAATGAGAAAGACAGAGAAGCTTCACTTTCTGTGAGAATCACTTGGAGAAGGACAAAGGGGAGGGTTTTCCCCCACTAATCCAGAATCTAATTTGCTGCTGGAGGCTTAATCATGTCCTTGTGTCTCAGGTATTCATTACCAGCAGTTAGAATGGTTTTACTTCATTTTCTAAAGCAGGCAAAGACAATTTGGAATAAAGCTTACCCTCCTGGAGCTGGTCACAGTTGCAGCTCATGGAGTGGCTTAGCTCATGCTCTGGTTTACTCTGGGGGCCTTTTGGGGTCAGGTGAGTGCCTGGTGAGTGGTAGAGGTGGTCTCTGCCAGCTGCTGACCACAAACTGCACGTTACAAATCTGAGTACTGATAACCAAACTTAGGATACAACAACTAATACAAAACATTTGTAGCAGGGCCAGTGTGTTTCTGGCAGTCTCAACACAATGCAGTAATGCTTTGCTTTTGTGCACATGAAGTGGTTTGATGGGTCTTTTGGTGTCCTGTTTTTCCATTTTTTTCTGATGTTACTGATCAGATAGTAAGTTTTACTTTATCTGCTAAATACTACCTGGGATTAACAAAGCTATTCCTACTTTCCATTCTTATAAGTACAAAGACAGTCAGATCTAGTTTCTGTATATCTGTTTATTCTTTAAAGTGAATTTATATTTTAAAGGAATTGCACAGTTGGAATTAATTTAAATAAGCAGTGGACATTGCTGCTGCCTCTGCCAAAGACAGGAGCAGGCATATTTCTCTGGCTGTTCAAATAAGTCTAGGTCCAGAACTTCTTAATAGGGCAGTTTTGGAAGCTTGCCTCATGTCTCTATTCCCCAAAAGTTGTATTTTGATTTTAGTATTCATAACCAGCCATTGATTTTTCCAACCTAATTTCCTTCCTGATGTATTTAATATCAAGCCAGATCTGCCATCTATCTACAAATCACCCTGGCTTTACAAGCCAGCTCTGCCATCCATCTACAAATCACAATGGCTTTAGTCAGGAAATTAGAAGTAGGCTTAATTTTTTTTTGAAAATAGAGGATTCTTAAACCACTTCAGCCCTCTCTCATGACTCAGCTTGTGTTTCTATTTGTTGCAGTTTCTGGCTCATGGACTTCATCAAGTTATAACATACAGCATATTGTACCTAATTCAAATTCTGGCAATAAGAATGGTTGTTTGCATTTTTTCTTTTTAAAGAAAGAATTTTCTTTGTTGGATAATAATTCTAGAAATATACATTTTAATGACAAGACAGAGTCAAAATCAATTGCATTAGAAGACTGAAACATAGTATAACAACAGTACCTCTTTAATAAAGAACAGGAAACGATTGAAAATTAATTACTGATAATTAATGACTCTAATTATGTCCTGAATTTCCTTGATATGATAAACTCTGTAATCAAATCCTTGTTTTTTGTAAAAACCCTCTCAGAATATATTACCAGAAGTAAAACTGAAGTTATAGTAAGAATAAAAATATTGAAGTACAACAATCTTAATTTCTGAGAGATTTTAAAGATGATTCAAAAGCATCATGATTGTTCCAGCCAAGCATATGCCAAAGATATGGCTCCCACTGCATTCCAACCATAGAGGGATGGTCCATCACCTGTCTTTGCTGCTGAGAGCAGAAATTTATGAAAATCAGCATTTGGGAATTTACATGGACTCACTATGCCATAGAATTCAATAGCAAATTTCAGATGCTCTGTTGATATTGATTAATGTTTAAGATCACTCTATAATTATGTTTTTATTATTATATATTAAGCTTATAGTACTTATTATAGAATATTCATCAGCATAATATATACAATCTCATGTACTCATACTTTGGTTTCATATGACAGTATATTTTTATGCTACTTTGGGGGTGGAAAGACCAGAGAACTACTTTTAGAAGAGGTAGGTATGCACCCAGATGGATTTTCTAAAGCATCTGAAAAACAGTAAAGTCTTACCTTTGAACTGTGAAAATTTTCTAGATTTGAAACTCTTGTTGGGGCTATCTTCACAAGTTTTAAATCACATAGGGTGGTATTTTCTAAGGGACAGATTCTGTATGTGTTTCTGGTGTTACTGCTGGAAGAGGCACTTTCCCCTACAAACAGCTCATCTGTGCCCTACGCAGCAGCGTGCCCTGCAGTGTTCACCCATTGAACTGAACCCATTGAATCTCCCTAGTACAGAGCTATACATTGTCAAAGAGAATTACCTTGAGCTTCTGCACATAGATTAATAAATAGAAGACTAAATTGTAGAATTCTTAGCTTAGGAAAAAAATCCACCTTGTAAATAAAATGTTGTGAAAGTCTCAAAGTCTGAAAAACTGTGTCCTAGATATTAAGGGTCAAGAAAGATACCATCTGAAAACAGCTAAGAATTATTGAGCAGACAGCAGATCTATGCACCTGGAGTACATGAGCATCAATACCAGGCATTACCAGGCAATGTCTGTCCGTGGTGCAAATCAGCTGTAGGAGGCAGCTTTTTTTTGTGGGGGGCTTTTGTCCTTCCAGTGTTCTTCCTGAAAGACCAAATATTCTTGCTATTACTTTTATGAGATCATTGCATATTTTTGCTTGTACTATTGATTGTGTGTGTAACTTTTACATTCCTTATAAACTAATGATGTCCTACAGAGATCTTTACAAAGATGACTCAGTTTAGTTGTATTTTGGACAGATTTCTTGTAATGTATCATTTACAGTGAAAGGAGAATTCATCTGATAGAAAAAGGCGGCTGATGCTCTGCGCAGTGTGCTTTGCTGCCAAACCCTTCGTGCATATGGACTGGCTCTGTGTTTTGACAATGTGTGAGGGGAATACCAGATGTCAACTAATCAATGTATACATCACTCCAAAAATGTTTATTTACCAATAAGAAGTTATGCTTTTTTTTCTTTGCGGTGCTAGAATGAGCTGTTCAACAGCTCCATTTGGTTATTGCTGGGGCTGTATCCTCAGCTGAAAGGGAAAAGATACTACTGGAAGGAGAAGACTTGTCTCTCTTCTCCATAGGAACATGAAGTCTTGGGGAATTAGATAAGGGTGTTGAAAAACCACCAAGTGAAGGTTTAAAATGTTGTTATAAATCACTACATAAAAAGTAAGTTATGTACAACACCTCAGGATTTATAGATCAGAAGTATAAATTTCAAGAAAGTTTAAATTTTGCTATCTAGGTAACAGAGCAGTGGACTTCAAATCAATTGGCTCTACACCAAAAAGTTTGAAGATTTTAAATATTTATCAAGATGTACCTTTTAACCTTCACTCCCACTGCAAAGCAGCCTAAACTCTGTCCAAATCATTAAATTAATCTTTAGTGGCCTCTTCAAAATCAAAATTTCACTTCTTTAGCATGCAAATGATGCTATTAATGCTTGAAAATATACAGTACAAAAAAAAAATCATCCACCTGTCTAGTTTGGTCTGGTCTGAAATCTTCAGCATTGTGAAACTATAGACACATGATATAAAGTGTGATTTAAAATTAATTATTGCAATTAGGTGGCAACAACTAGCTTTATTTGAAGGATAAAAAGATTAGTCCTTTTGTCTGCTTTATGCTGCTGAAAAGCATATGTGGACACTGTAAACTGAATGATATAAGAGGAAAAAGTATATTGCTATGAAAGATTTTACTATCACTTTGATTCTGCAGTAGGTTTTGGGATTGCCTCTTTGAATACAGTTCAGGAGGGTCAGCTTTAGAACAGGGCAGCTGAGTGCTTCCCTCTCTTAGCGAACTTGGTGCCAGGGGAAGCCTGGGGATCACCCTGGCTCCAGCTCAAGGGCCCTGGTTCACCTCCTCAACTTCTTCCTTGGGTTTCCAGTAGCAACAGCTTGATGAGAGGGACATGCATGTTTCCCATGAAAGTACCTGGTGCCCATGGCTGTGTTAAACTGGTTTTCTCAAGCTCTCTGTGAGTGCATCTTCTCGAGGTGCCCCATTCTGGGGGAGCTGAGGTCTGTGGGCAGCTCTGCTGGTGTGACAGCTCTCCTGGGTAGCCACGGCCTGGGTGCTGCTGGTGCCTGGCTCATGCTCCTCACCCATCCTGCAGCATGGGACCCACCTGCACCTCCCAGCCCTGGCTACACGAAGCCTGTGTGTGGCACTTAGTGACAGGTGGCACTGGGGCATCTGCCACCTTCTTGTCCAAGCCTGGGTGGACACCTGAGACTGAGCCTGGAGCACTGCCAAACCCAGCAGCCAGAAACATGTAAGCCTGGGCTATTGGCATGACCTGGAAGAGGAGCTGAGCAGTCCTTGCACCAAAACAGGCAAGTGAACATCGTCATGTTATGTTTTTTTTCTCCTGGCTGTTGCCTTAGTTTCAAGAGACACGGGTGTCTGAGGGATGGCCTTGGGCAGATGTGCTCAGCCCACAGTTATCCTCAGGGAGATGTCAGCAGGGAGCTGGGAACTGCAGGTCCTGAGAGTGTGCATGAGGGTCTGGGCAGTCTGCTGGACTGAGGGAGAGTGCCTGGGACCAGCCCAGAGACATGAAACTCCAGCACACAAACCCCTTCTCCTTCTGGGCCCTGGTCACTTTGCCTTTCTTTGTTCAGTCCAGTTCAGCCACTCTAGCTTTTCTCCATTTGGAAATATATTTTAAAAACATCTTGCTATTCTGAGTTTAGAAGCTTTTTGTTCATTTGCTGTAAAGTTAGATTGTCCAGACAGGTCTAATTGAAACCTGAGGCCAAGCTGGGGTCCTGTCAAACTGTCAGGTCCTTAAGTTTTCATGCAGTTAAAATGAGTAAAGATGCTGATGTGAATAATTGAATGATGTGTAGAGAAAGGCTACTAGTGCTAAGTAACCTGAAAGACATCTCTTATTAAATGGGTTCCTGCTCTGGTTTTGAGACAGGATCCGTATTTTCGGAAATTTTAGTTCAAATCTAGACTGCCTGAGGTTAGTCTTTTGCTCTTGAAAAGATAAAGGCCTAATGGAGTTATTGTAAAACTAAATCAAAATACTTTAATTTCTTCGAGAAGAGTTGGAGTTGAAATGCTTCAACACTTCATGATTTTAGGGAATTGCCATTTACTTTAGAATCAGAAATCTTTGTGCTGTATTTTTGCATGCCAACTTTCCTTCAAATATTTACAATGCTTTCAAGACAAGGTGAACTAGAGTAGTGTTGAAAACTAAACAAGAACATTTAAACAAGTACTTATTATGGTTGATTTCTGCCTTTTTCCACATTATGTGAGCAATATTTTGACATATCATAAAATATTAGTACTTCAAATACTTAGCTCAATAATCAAATCTGTTAGTATTTCTTAATTTGTTGATTTTTATAACAATATAGTTTTTTCTCTTCTGTCACAAAAGTAATATCAAGTTCTGTGGTAAGCTAGAGCACAGTGAGCTGGGGAGGAGCGGAAAAGGGATGATTGGACAGGAAAATTTTGTAGTGCTCTCCAGCCTATACCCAGCTCCTTATAGACCTCAAGTATGAGGTCACAGCTGATGCAATTCTGAGTGTTTGTGATGGTTCTCTGCTTCCTATGCTGAGGTGATCTCTACACTGGGAAGAATTTTTTACTAAGTTATTTACTTGCATATAATATTTTTGAGTAAATTTTAAAGAGTCATGTTGGACGGAAATGATTTTGACTATTGTTTTACCACATAAATCCTCTATGAAGACCTCAGAAAAATTACTCTTAGTTGTGTTCCCTAACAAAGCATTGTTAAATAAAAGCTAATTAGGGGGGTTTTGGTCTCAAATATACACACACAGGTAAGCTCAATATTGTTTTGGTAAGCGTATCTGTCAATGAATATACAGGTCTGAGAAGGATGTAGATATCAGAACTGAGCAATATAAACTGCAAAACTATGTTCCTGCTGGAAAGTAGGCATTTCTTGTTACTGGAAATTATTGGAATTACATTTCTGATTTATTGAAAAATAGGAAAAGCAAACATGTATTTGGTCACATTGTCTTTTTAAAATAGCTTTCTTTTATTCATGTCCATGGATTAATGAAAGATACAAAAAAGATTACAGCTATTGTACTTATCACTATAGAGACACAGGTTTGTAATTCTCTTGCTTAAAGTCTATATATTTCTCTGTTGTTACACCAGCCCAAGCTTCTTCCAGGGCTGCAGATCAAACCCATCATCAACTGCAGAAGTTTTTGCTTCTCTGTTTCCTACAACAGAGGGAGGTTTCTTCAAGCTCATCCTTTCCAGAAAGCAAGAAACAACACTTTTTGTGTTTGTTATACCTATGACATAATCTTTAAAATATGATATGTGGTAGCATGTCATGTTATGTATTAATAAAAAAACCTTGAAAATGTTAGAGTATTTGGATATGGGGAAAAAGACTAATTTAGTTCAAAGATTTACACAAAACAATCCTCTTGTTGATGTCTGATCCCAGATTTAACTGTGTAATGAGATGCCATTCTAAATCATTTCACTTGAAGTTACAACTATTCATTGGAAAGACCTAGTTTTGGGAATCCTAAAGCTATAATCAGAGGAGCATCTGAATTTTTCTGTAGCTAGTATGGAGGTAAAGCATATTACTCCATGATTAAATTTAAAGCTTTGAACTGGTTTAATATAAAACCAATTTATAAATTTCAACAATATTTCTATAGTTGATAAACAAATACTAAATTTAAGTTAGTTTGAAAAGAATGTCAGCGTTCTTTTGTGGAAATCAATGGAAACAATCTTCTCTTTTAACTTCGATTTTCTCTGTCAGCAGAGACATTTAAAAATTTCTAGAAAGAGAGACAAGATGGTAATTTATAAAAAAAAATTGCATGGAGGAAAACTTATTGATGAGAATTTTGATCAGAAAGGAGAAATTTTCATATTCAAGGTCTTGTTCTACGAAGTGTTGGCTTTGCTGTGTTTTATTGAATCATGGGCCAACCAACATATGTCCCTGAATTTAATACTCTTTATATATCTAGAACAATCATCCTCCCACCTACTGCCTAACAGTTTGCCAGAGATGCTATGCTTTATGTAAATATCATACTTTGTGTTATACTTGAATTTTAATGTAAATAACGTAACTTACTGTATACTAATACATAAAGTCAGATTGATATTTTATAGCCTGGATAAATAGCTCATATGAATAACCCACTGAAGACAGCATCTGCTATCCATGTGAGTAACTTCTGTATAACTTGGCCATTTTTCAAACACTTGTACACTTAGCATGGAATATGTCAGAGTACTAGGAGGTCATATTAGTGTTTTTTGAAAGACCTTATTAGGAATATTAATTCATGATAACCTGTGGCTCCATAATATATATTTCTGTAATGCCCCTTGAAGGGATAAATGAAAACTTGAAGAGATTTTACAAAGATCAAGTAGGTGAAGCCTCATGACCCTGGTCTGTGGTACCTAGTATTGCTGAGATTTATGGATAAGGAAACATCTGGAGAAATATGGAAAAGTTCTGTTCTGTCGGCTGGCAGGAGTGAGACCTTTGTGATTTGCCCAGAGAGTCACAGGAATCTCTGGCAGAGCTGGGAAGAGAAACTAAATCTGTTCTAGTGACCAGGGGAGAGGATGACTGAGGCAACATGTCCCAGTCCACAGCTGTTCGTGGATGTGTGAAGGTTCCTCTTTTGCTGAGTGCGTACTGAGGGGAAGTTAAGGGCATTTTAATTTCCTCTGCTTTACCACAAAGGGGTTTTCAACAGTAAAAACTTGTAGATTTTTTCTGCTGAGCTAATACCTAACAGATCCCCATCCATGTATACCTACTAGGGCTATAAGTCAGTCTGGGAGCAACCTAAGGGATTTTGGTTTAGATCTCTGTGTTATTGCGGGGATCAGCAATTTTTGGATTCAGATCCTGTCTCAGACACAGGTTATTTTTTTGAGGTTGTTTTTCTGGGAAACAAAATGGGTTTTGTGCATTGTTTCATCATTAGTGAAGTTGTTTGCGTATTTATCTGAAGCTGAAAGTTTTAGCAGTGTAGTCAATCAGTGCTTATATGTTAATTACAGAGGTGTGGGAATACTAAATTGGCTTATCCACAAATGTAACAGGATGAGACTGTATAACGGGCAGTCATTGGTACAAGAGCAAGACAGTCTTATGAGTTAAGATTTCAATTTCAAAGTATTTAGAAATTAAATAGGTATTTTCTTTTATTTTTCCCTGAAAATAATTGTCATAGGCATCACAATGATTAGTGTTTTCATAAGAAATATATTAATTACTTAAAAGAGCCCGCCAGTTCCTTACTAGACCTTCCAATCATTCTTTCTAGTTTACACAGTCTATTACTCTAGAGGGTGAAATCTAGAAGTCTGCACTCAGTATTTATGCAGTTTCAATTGAAATCAAATCCCCAGCAGTTTCAGTAGGACTTTTACCTAAAACAATTTCTGAATAAGCACTTCAGAATCTGGACCCTAGTGGAAATATGTAATCTGAATTTAAAAAGAATTGCTCTGAGTATACAGAAAGCTATAATGTTCAGCAGCTGAAGAAGAGAATTCACTGAAACCTAGGTTTTAAATTATTAATTCCTATGAATTTGTTATCCTTTACTTTCCTTCAAAACTTTTTACTACAAAATAAATTATCCTTGTTGGTGTCAGGTTTCTGTCAGTGACGCTTGCAGTGCTCTTCCTCAGCAGTGGGGTCTGGTTACTCTTTGCTAACCAGTCCCCTACTTATGCCACACAACCCCAGTGAACCCCAAGTCAGCCATAATTTATTATGGTAGATGAAGCAATCATGCAGGATTCATATGGGCTGGAATGAGTGATAAAATAAAGTACAGTAGTGAATACTATCTATATTTGGCATTTAGAAACCAAAATATGTCTAATTTGCTTAAGCATAAGTGTGACTTGATGTATTTGTTTCCCACTTCTGTAAGTGTAACTCCCCACATTCTTTTCTCAACAGAACTAGTTGACACAAATTCTGAATCCCAAGTCCTAAAGACTTTGGTTTAATGGGTTCGGATTTTGGTTTAGAGAAATAAGTCTTGCAAAAAGTTGTTTTCCAGGAACCTAGTGGAGTTATAAATGAGAAAATGGACACAATAATAGGATGAGCACAGCCTGTGCATATTTGTTTAAAAATTTGGGTCTGAACCTGTTGCTGATGATAATAAACTTTAAAGTGAATATGCTGTGTTATCCAGGGAACCATATGGTGCTAACACCTCTGCTGCTTGGATCAGTCTACTCCTCAGATGTAAGAACAAGTAAGAAAATGGAGCTTGATCATTTGTGAAGTTAGTGAGAGGTCTAAGACTGAGTTTGATCAGAAGAAATAGGACCTTTTCTCCCTGCCAGATACTTTCTACAAAACCTCTGTAATTTGAAAATTCTCATACTGAGACTTAACATCTTTGAAAATGTACATATAGATTCAGAGAAGGAAGAAATTATAAACATGTGAGAAAATGGAAAGAAAACCCCTCACAAAACTAGAATAGTCTCTGAGGACATGAGGGAAAAGGCTTTTATTTCTAGCCAATGATTATATTTTATCTTTTGATGTTCTTTGTAGTTATTTCAGTCCCCTTTGTCTTAAATGCTATCAGTAATACAATATACAATCATCCAATACACATTAGGAAGCTGTAAAAAAATAACTGCCTTCTTCATACATTTTCTAATAAACTTAAATTTAGAAGTGTTTTCTGCTTCTTAGTACAAGTGAAACAGGGGAAAATACATTTTTAAAAGAAAATATTTTTCAAAATTAGTTGTTAAATTGAATTTCCTCTTTCCTATAGTCAGCTGATAAATTCAGATTAGTCTATGTGGGTTTCTCTTTTGGCAGCATAGGCAATCCTCCATGATGACCCAAGCAGTTAATGAGCAGTCACAGCTTCTTGTGCCATTGCTTCTGAACACCATCTTGTTCTGTAGTGGAGTAAATTAAGAAAACCTTTGAAGCACAGAAGTGAAGCACAAGGACTGGAAATTTACTGGTCATTTTTCATTAGCTACTTCTCTGCAGTATGGAACAGCATCACATCATAACCAAAAACTGCCTAAAGCCTGTCTTGTAGGCAATGTAGGTGGTACAGGATCCAAGGAGTTAGTGTACTGAGGGAGAATTTGATCCAAAATGGGAAGGTATTGCATGAATTCTTAAAATCATACTTTTCTCTTGTTTTCTATAGATAGGCTGGGGATATTTTTAAATTCCTTCCACCAACCTTCCAAATCACAGTATGGAGTTACTCAGTGTCTCCTTTCCATTGAATGTTTTGCCACATGCAAAATTTCATCTTCTATCTCAGTGTACTTTTGTGTACTTTCAAAGGTAGGTATTTTGCTACCATATGAAACTGCAAGGAAACTTGATCATATAAATAACAGAGTTCAGAGTCACAGGTCTAATTTCTTTGTCTAGTGGTACATTTCTTATCACTATGTGGTTTGCTAATGATAGAATTGTTTTTTATCGTATTATACTCTGCAAATTCAGCGCGAAGAAAACTAACTTGTATAGGTTGTGATTACAATGGATTTTTTCTCCTCATTGTCTGTGAATTAGAATCAAATTGAATTATAATATGTCTCTGATTTATTTTCTTTGCATTAGGAATGGAGGAATGTTAAATGTATCCAATAATATTTTTTCTGTGGAAAGAAACTACCACAGAGTGACTTGCAGCTGCAAATAGATGACACCGAAAGCCCTTTCATCCTGACTCACAGCTTCAGTGTCAATAGCTATTATCCCTGGACTAGTAGTTTACAGTTAGTGTCAAAAGGACCTGACATGTTGCTGGAAGCATGAAATAGATCAACTGATAATGAAGATTACTGCTGGTCTACAAAGTTTCTTAATCTAGCTATATTAATAATTCCTTTGAATGGAGGTGATTTTGTCACAAGGAAACAGTCTGAGTATAGATCTTTAAAGGGACATAGAAGGAGATGAGACTGTTCTGGTGCATTAGAGTACCAGTTTCAGAGCTTTCCAGGTTAGTTTGGTTACTTTGAAATGCCAGCAGATTGAATTAATTCTGAATTTGTTGTTATTAGTTGATCTCTTTCTGCTAATTTCAATAATCTTACCTAGAAGTAGTAAAAAAACTCCTCCAAAACAAAAAAACCTGTATCAAAACCTGCACAAGCAAGAATGCTTATTGTTTGAAAAGACTAAATAGGAAGTTTTGTTATTTATTGAACAAAAATTATGGTAGGGTGTTACATCATTGTTCTTTTTGGGGTTCAAGTTTTTTTCATAACTTTTCTGCTGAAGGACTCAGATGTAGAATTTCCTTATTATTTAATGCCTGGTCAAATATTACTTACACTACCCATAATTTTATTTCACTAAAATTGTATTCTTATATTCTCTTAGATGAATTTCAGATATCATTTTCATTAGGCTTAAATATTTCCTGGGTGATACCAGAATGCTTTGGTGTATTTCAGTTCCGTTTTGATATTACAGGAACCTTCCTTGGGCCATTCTACCTTGTGCCGTCCAATCTTAAATGAGGCTTCTCCAACTCCAGTACAGACATAGAATTTAAATGAATTATAGAAAACATTAAATATGACTTCATATTTTTCCCCATTAGTTTGCACTGGACAAATAAAATATGCTCTGTATCTTGTGTCAAGCCAGGCCTATCTTTATAATCCTGTAGTTTCATCTGAGCCCACAGCAAAGGGAAGCGGCACACGCTGAGCACCGTTTTATGCTCACAGTAATCTCTCTGTGACACATTTACTTTAATCTGCCAACGATTCATGTTTGACACAGACTTGAATTAATGTTAAGAGAATTAAAAGAATAGGCAAACCTTTTATTTTTAAAATAGGGATGCAAAACAGGCAGAGAATCGAATGCCTCTAGCCAAGACTATATCAAAGAGTGTTTTTTGAGATAGATCCAAAGATCGGGTGTTCTTGCCATGAGGGAGAGGAGTTTGTTTGGAAAAAATACATAAATAAATCCAGAAAAAATAAATAAAAAAATGACATTTACTTATCTACCCCTAGAATGGAAACTGCAGTAAAAGATGACTAGGTTTGCATGCAATAGGTGTAACCAGACTGAGGCATGATAAATTAATGCATAGGCAAATTCTGTAGCAATCACTTAACACATCAAAGAAGCCTGGCAAACATAACAGTCTTTTGTTCCATAAAGAGAATCTGGAAATATCAGCTTTGTGTCTGACAAAGGGTCAAATGAAAAAGTGACCAGATGAAGAGGGAGGATACTTTCTTTAAATCCAAGATTTTGGCTTCCCCTTTACAAAAGGACCCAAAGAGAAGCATGCTGCTGGTGCTGTCATGATCTGGCCAAATTTGTGACATCTCACTCTCTAAGGGATGATTTTGGAAGCTTTGTTGGTTTCAAATCTACTTTGTGTTGATACCACAGATGTTTAGATGGTTACTCTTGCTCCCAGATCCAGCAGGCTGTAACTGGGCAGTATTCAGAGGAGAGAGGAGGATTTACGTCTGTCTCCCAGTCATGGAACTCACTTTCAGATTAGTACCATATTCATTTTTCCTTTTATCAGCATGTTATTGTTCTGCTTCATAAACCTGACACAGGAAACTGGCCTGCCTGCTCATCAGGTGAATGTATGATGAGCCAAACCTTAAATAACGATTTTTGACTTTCACTTGGACAAATATTCAAGTGAAGCTAGGGAAAATTTCCCTTGAATAACTGCTTCTGAATTTTGTGTGTTTTACTTTGGAGAAATATTGGTTGTCAGTATTTATGCAAGAGCTATTTTGAGGTTTCATTAGAATTAAAAAAAAAAAAAGCAATGCCTGTCCCCCTTGTTTTTACTAGGAAGTTTACTAGAAATTATAGGATCTATAATTTCCAGAAGCAAATTATCATTTTAACTCTCTTGTTTCTCTACTTTCTTATTGAGGTTAAAAGAATGGAGTGTACTGGAGTCAGGAAAGCTCAGTGTTGGTTGGAGGTGAAGTCACCAGCATTGCATTTCTGCACCAGTCACAACTGATAAGTTCAAAACCACATCAGGTGAGGTTATTGTACTCTTGACTTAAAATGTGAAAGTCAATGCATGTGCAATCACTTATCACTGTTAAACCTCTTCCTTGTCAAACCACATCTCACTAATGAGTTTTTAACTGCAACTTCGGCTATGTAAATTGTCAGATTTCTTCTGCATTCATACAGTATGAACAGATAGGTAAAAATGCCAATGTTATGGCAACTTCTGCATTTTAGGTTAAAAAAGTGCATATAATTTTCCTTTTACTAAAAAAAATTGTTAGCAAATCAAAATAGGAAACACAAGCAAACAGAAGAGGGAATATTTGAACTAGTACATGCAAAATAATTATTCAGCACTGCAGACTAGTCTTTTGCAAAGCTTTAAATAATATATGTAGAGAGATTAGAAATCCCTGCAAGGAAATTTTTAATTTTTTCCTGTATGCCTCTCCCCAATATTTTCTTTGAAGCTCGCATGGCATATCTTTTAGCCTAATTCAAGACGGTGTTATTACATCAAAAACTGCAGCCAAGCCAGTACTCTTCCTTAAATTTGTTCTTCAGAGGGGAAAAAATTGTTTAAATTTGTAGTTTCAAAGCATTCTGCTTCATGTTAGTCAATGTGTGATACTACTTTTTTCTTTCTTTTTAATTTGTTTTTCCTAAATAAAATAAATTCAGAATGAGTAAATTGAGAAGTGTAGTAGTTTTGGAAATAAACATCTGTCCATACAATGGATTATTTTTAAAAGATATCTTCATATTTCTTCAAATGTTACATTCATTGAAAATATTTCTGCTCTACAACATGATAAAGAAACAGACCTTTTTCTTTAGGTAATGGATGGCCATCCACTGGTTAAAAACGCAACAATTCTTAGTTGCAAAGTCCTAGTAAATGGCACAAACTTTTTGTGTTACAAAATTCTTTAGCTGAATTACAAAGTATGTGAAGGAAAGTGCAGAATGATCAAGGGTTAGAAACAAAACTAGAAAAACAAAGGTATAAAGACATACTATATTAAGCCCTGAGGCAGTGCACCTTATTTATACAACAGAGAATGTCTGCGGAATAAGCAACCAGCACAACAGAGGTATGACTAATAGATAGGTATGAATCAGTGGATTTGTATTCTCCTCACACACCCCTCTTCCCAAAAGCAGAGAAAATGAAAGAAACCCCCTCCTGCACTTTCTCACACATTCATCCTTTTCAAACCTCATGCTCAAAGTTATGATTGTTAAATTTTAGCTTTGGGTAACCCAGGGTACTAATCTTGCATGACCTGTTCCGAATGAAATCATGCCCTTATGACTCATTTGCTTTCCCCGTCTAATTTTTTATTTTTGAGGATCCTGTATCCAAGGACTCTCTCTATCAAAAATAATAATTTTTAAAAAATCTAGAACCTCTATCTTGTTGCTATAGATCTAAACATGACGAGGTAGAGCATATGTTTTGATATTGTGGGACCTTGGTTACTTCTAGATCACAGTTTTCCTGCTTCAATTTAGTTGCATGGAAGGACATTTTCTTAATATCAGGTTTATAACTACCCCTGAGTGCCAATAAATCAATATATAATTGCAATGCAGTTAAAATCAATTGATAAATTTGTTTTTATAATTCTTATAAGGAGGCAACTACTAAGAATAGGAAGTACCATCTCTGCTGTGATAAAACACCCCCAGCAAAACAGGCTTATCCCAGCTCAGGATGGCCATGAAATCAACATTCCAGCAAGTGGTTTATCTCTAAAAACATCCCAGATATTTTATCACTAATTATCCATGTAAATTCAGATCTTCTGGGGTTTTTTTGCAAATGTAGTACTTATGAGTTGCTTGGAGGTAGGTGTATGGGTTTCAGCCTTTCACAGTACCTTAACCTCACTCCTGCTCCCTTCTACCAAAAGAAAAGAACATTTATATTTTTTTATTCTAAAAGATATATATCACTGTAACCAGTTTGTGCCTTAAATGTGCTTTTCTGTGCATCTGGGGTTTGAGAAGGACTCCAGTGACTCATAGGCCTTGTCCTGGATCTTGTACAATAGCACATTAACCTTGGTGGAATATGTTAAAAGAACAAGGTCTTGACCCTGCAAACGTTACTGCATGTGCCAAGCTTCCCTTCCGGGACTCCCTGCATCTCCCCTGGATAATGCCTAAAACCTTATATGGGAGTATTGATTTTGAAGGGGGAATGATGTTAGGATACAAACCATCCTCTGCTACTTCTCTTGCCTTTCCAATGTAATACAAAAGCACTGCAATCTGCTTTCAGCTGTAATTGGAATTAGCAGATGAATACAGTGGGTTTGTATAAAGGATTGTTGGTTTTACCCAACCTCCTTGTGCTTAGCTGTTCTTGTTTGCCTCTGTAATTAATGACAATGTGGTTTTCTCATGTTTCTTATCTATGGCTGGGTAACGCCAGACGCAAATGCCAGATCTGATGAACCTGAAAGGGAAAGTAGATGGGAGCAAATTTTCCAGGAGTATTATTCTATTTGACAGGTCTGCCTCTTGTGACATTAATAATGCTTCACAAATGTTGATATAAATCAAGGTAAAAGCCAGAAGCAAACCATAGGCAGGATGGGGAGCCATTGGCTCTGCAGTTTTAGCATCCCCAGAGCTGATAGTAAGACTGCAGCTTTCAGCTGTGAATACCTTCCTCCTTATCCCAGAAACTTATAATGCAGGTTCTACAGCTGCCTGTATATAGTGAATCACATCAGGCATCCCCAGGGCCAAATCAGAAAACTTCACTGAAAATTTGATCCAAAATACAGTGGTTTAAAAAAAAAAAAAAAAAAAAGTCTTTTAATGGATTTTGGTGGGCTCAGTCTCAGTGTCCCTGAAATCTACTTCTCTGGCTACGTCTATGGCTTTGGAGGTCCAAATTTTCAAAGCACTTTAATGTCAGCTTGGTCATCCAGTCCTTATGTAAGAAGGCACATCTGAAATTTCCAGAAATAGGGATGTAGCTTGGAACGTTGCAGAGTTTATGTGCAAAATAAGTTTGTTTTAGGCCTTATGCTGCTTCTGCAAGTCAGGACAAATATTAGTTCCTCTTGGTGCTGCTGAGCCCCTCTCTAGTTTTGTTGGTGGTGAAGTGCTCGGTCTGAGATTAGTAAAGAATAGGGCAACCTACAAAGTACACAGTGGAGTGGAATGAGGCTGGAGCCAAAGTAAGTGTTTGCAGAGCTGTGTGAGAGTCTCTGCCTGATAATGAGGTGTCTTTTGGAAGTGAAGGGCGTTACCTCTCCTGAATGTAGCATTCTGTTCCTAAAATATGTCTTTTAACACCTTCAGCTGCTGATTTTGCTTTTCTGACGCTGTATGGTTAAGACAGCAAACACCAGAGGATAATATTTTGGCAGGAACTACTCTGTCTGCACTTTTTCTTCCATGGAAGATGCACGAAGGTCAAAAGATTTCAAGGGAGCTTTTGTGGACAACAGAGCTGCATGTTCCATAGTGGAAAGTGGATGCCACAGTAGCATATAAGAAATTGGCATTGTTTCTTTTTTTTCTTTTTTTGTGGATGTTCTTGAAAGCCCTTGTCTTCCACTAGTGTGTGGAGTTCTCTCATGACAGAGGAAATTTTTTAGCTCTAAACACATTTGTCCCTCTGGACCACTAGTAAAACTCTGCTCACTTAACCTCCTGCTCAGCTTCTGTCTCTCCACTTGTTCTCTTTCTGACTGGTCTCAGACTCTTTTGTCACTTAAGCTCCCTTGTAAATGGCTCTTCCTTGCTTTTCTACCATTCCTGACAGCTTTTACACTTGGAATCTCTGTGCAAAGTGTTTCCTGACACATACCTCAGTCCCTTCTTTGCCTTGCTAAGTGTACAGCCGCCATTAAAGCAGTATCTCTAAGCAAAGGCATAATCTTTTCAATTAACAGTGAGATTTGGTGCAAATTCTAGAGCAGTAATTCCCTCGTTGATGTACTTGTTGTCTGCATCCTTTAGATCTGTGTACCGAAGAGGGATGTTGCTCCAAATCTGAACACTAAGGATAGTAAATATATGGGAAAAATGCCCTCTAGACCTTGAACTTCCCAGGAAACCCTCATTTACTTCCATCAGGGTATAGGGAAAAGGCAATTAAATGGCTTAACATCTGTAGTCTCTACTGAACTGCAGTTGCTGAGTTTAATGCAACATTTGCACGTAGAAGAGTAAATCGGCTGTGCAGCAGGTTGAGCTTCTGATTATAATAAGATAGGACAATACCCTACCTGTAAGACATGAAGTCACATCTCCAACAATGTGATAAGACTGAGACAGAGAAAAAGGAAAAAAAAAATTACAATCCCTTTATCCTTGAGGAAAATGGACCTTTTGCAGACCTTGAAAGTCTATTTGGTTATTCTGCAGTAAAGCAAGAGAACAACCCTTACTGACTCTTTCTGGGCAAGATTTCTGATCACAATTGTTACAGAGTGCTGAAACTCCATGGCATGGAACCTTCTCTCCATGTCCACGTCTGCATTGATGGTAAACATTTGAAATGTTGCCCTCAAAACACTTCCTTGGGTTGTACACTTTAGCATATTTTTCTGACATTAGTAGAGTTAAAATTTGTGTTTTTCAGATGTGGGCAAGTTTCTCCTACATTCTTGGATTCCAACCAAGCTCCCTGCAATTTTGGTTTACCTTCAGCAGGTCCTTATGTTTCCAGGGAACAGACTATGACAAGCTGAAAAGGGTTTAGCCTCATTTGGAGTTGTCTACCAAACTATGACTGTCTCTGTTCCCCTAATGATTGCTTCAGTCCTCACTTGGAAGAAGAATTTTTGATTTATTATTGCACATATTACAGCGTTGTCTTTTTCATACAATCTTTGAACATTTCACTATTTTGTTTTATTAATTTCCTTTCTTTTTCTTTAAATGTAAATAACCTCCTAACAACATCAGATGATGGATTCTCTTCATTTATATAACCTTGACTTTACCAGGTGTGTTTATCCCAGAAAGGCCTGGCAAGCCCCAGGGTTCTCATTTTTCTTGTAATCTCCTTTCATTGGCATCTAAAGTGGCATTAAGTATACAGACATTTTGACCTTGAAGTCTTCTCAATAGAACAGAATAGCAAGACCTCTTAAATAATAAAAGAGGCAGTTCATAGTTTTATGGTTATAAAATAAGATCCCATTTCTTTTCAAATGCTGTGGTGATTTTTCAGTGTCTACATTTACTGTCTCTTTGGAGACTTACAAGTTTGTTTCTTTCGTCTCCTGAAAACACAACTAAAGTCTAGAATCTTCTTTTTTAAAAAAATGCACCCCGTTTTCATTTCTGGAAATGCTAGTTCTCTTTCACCATCTATACCCTTTCATTCTTCCTGTAATAACCACTCCTCTTTTTCCTATTACATTCTTTTTCTTGACAAAGTGCTTTGTGTTTCATATTGTCATGCTCTGTTTTGACTAAAGATCCTGTAGCATTTTGGATATTCAGTATTAGTCCTTAACTGCTCACTGCACAGACTTCATAAATACTATGTTAGCTTTCTCTTTAGCAAAAAGAGCCAAAATGTCCTATTTTTATTAAGAGTACAGTGATGAAAACTCATGTAATTTACTTTTGGTACAGTCTCTCATTAAGAGAAATGGAAAGCTGATTTTATAGTCTGAATTGGTACCTTGATAATATAATAGCATATGTCTCATTGACAGAACACAATAAAATATATTTCATTGATACAACACCCCAGTTTCATTTTAATAAGTAAAGAGTTCACAGTATTCCAGACAATTCATTCTGTGATCAAAGTGTTGGCAGAGACTTAAAAAACGTTGCCTGCTGAACACATTCTCCTACATTTTTCTATGGCACATAAAGCATTTAGGACTAATTACCATTGTCACCTTTAGAAACCACGGCTTGAAAAACTAGAAAGAGAAAAATTCAGACCCCACCATTGTGGCTCTGTGGCCATGATGTCTCCATGGCCAGGGAGGAGCAAGCAGCACGTCTGTGTCTCTTCAGGGTGGCTCCATGTCTGCTAGGAGAATGGCTCTAGCACAGCAGAAACCACCCTGGGAGTTCATGGCCTCAGCAGCAGCAAGCTCAGCATCTCAGGTGCCTCTTCTGGGGAGGCTGCAGCTTAGAAAGAACTCATTGCTTTTAAAAGGGACTGAAATTTCTGGGGTTTTGGGCATAGCAGATTGGGTACACTGGTATAATGATACCCAAGGATGGGGTGGGGGGTTTGCAGAGCCAGCAGAATTGTATTTTAGATATTACTTGCAGTTTGGAAACCATTATTTTCATGTAGTAAACTTTTTCTGAGTGAAGCTTCTGCTGAATCAAGCTCTGTGCTAGGTTACCACAGAGTGAGTTTACTAACCCTTGAAAAGTGAGGATGGCACAGCTCAGTGGCTTGTGTAAGCTTCTTGTCCCTTAAATGCCAGTGTATGAGAATTTTATATTCTCCCTCTGTGCTTCTGTTTTTCACACTCAGTTGTTCATTCTACACATTCTCAACTTTGTTTTCATCCTATTTCTCACTGGAGTTTTTCTCTGCTGCCTCACTGATCCTTCATTTTTAGTCTCTCCTAAGCAGAATAACAATCAAGTGACTTTCAATTTTTTACCAGCCTTTTCAAAACAGTGTGATTTGAAATTAAAGAGCTCAAATATACCATTTTCAAATCTGTACACAGATGTGTTGTGGATAAATAAAAATTAAAATATTTGGGGAATTGTTTTGAAAATTGCAGCTTA
This sequence comes from Aleadryas rufinucha, assembly GCA_013397815.1. NCBI lineage: Eukaryota > Metazoa > Chordata > Aves > Passeriformes > Aleadryas > Aleadryas rufinucha. The sequence goes on along the minus strand of VZTH01006498.1, from coordinate 91,264 downwards.
CATATGAACTTACAAGGACAGTCCTTAGCCTTGAAAAAACCTTCACTGGAATTAAAATTGTGCAGTGGACTAATCCCACTAGAAGACATCTTGCAGATACTAGATAATTTTTAATGTAGGATCAAACTGCAGAGATTGAAGATATATTCTGTGTTGTTAAATTGCATATAATTATAGTTTGTCCATGTCTTTGTATGTCTGTTAATTATGTATAAATGTGAAGATTAAACATATAACATTTGAATAGGAATTTGTGTGCATGTAGAATTCAATTCCACACCACAAAAACACTGTCTCCAAACTATCCACCTATTCTTCTTCAGCAAATAACTTGACATGTTGTTACGTTCTTCCATTCCTTTGAAAAGCAGACTTCTAAGCACATGCTTATGTACTCTGATATAGATAAAAGTGGTTTATATTCTGCATTAAGATGTCTGGGCATAATCCCGTACCACTGAAGTCACTGAAAATTTAATTGTTGAAATTAGCAGTCACATGAGTATTAATGTCTGAAAGCTGGGACCTTGTTTATACTTGCAAATTCATTTAGCATTCCCCAATAAAAAGTTTTAGGTATATAAAGTTTTATCTGCAGTGTTGAAAGATATTCTTACAACGTGCACATGGCAAAATCAACTGCAAAAGTTTTATACAAAGTCAGATACCTCATCTAGTGTGTCTAATAGTTCTGAATGTGTGCATGTATTATGAGTTATAGGTATAATAACTCTGGCTTATTTCACTTGTATAATGCTACGTTTGTGAGCTAAAGGCCTGGATTCTGTGGTGCATGTAACCAGACCACGGTAAATCCTGAGAAATGCTTTATCCAGAGTCATCTTCTCTAGGTGATGCTTTTGCATTAAAGCTACTTTCACAGTAATGTCTTCAGAAAAAACGTTTTGAAACAGCCATTCAGATTATCATATGAAACAGCTCATGCAATTTTATCTTCTCACACAAGGCTTAAACCTCTCTTGAAAGACATAGTTAATTTTTAATGATTTTTTTCCAGAACCAGCCAAATTTTTAAAACTAAAGCTGATATTAGCCTCATGAATGAATGACATCAATTGAAATGTGCCTTTTTTTTTTTCAAGGTGATTGATGTAGTTTTGCATTAAAGTGACCTTTGTTAGAAATATTTTTACTATAATGATTTCCTGTCCTTTTTGCTCAGCAATCAGAGCAGGAGAACTAGCATAAGCCTGTTTCAGCTGCTTGCTGCTAATGCTTGAAGGGAAGCAAGCTACACTGAATGCCTGCCTGAAGGATGGGCAGTGGCTACAGTTAAGTGTCAGCCCCAATGAGCAATGGAAATATAAAATCCCAACCTGAGAGGTTAATATGGAAGGGGACCTAGGCCTCACACCACTAAAAGTACAGTCAAATTGCTATCTTGAATTTAATTATGTTACCTTAAATTTCTTAGCAAGAAGTTTTGTTCTCAAGTGAATTGCATTTCTGACATGTCTATGGGCTGATTCATGTTTTTATAGACTGATCTTCTTTGTGTTGGAAGTCTGGCACCTAGAAAACCTGTGATTTATGCTTGTGAATGATACCTATTATATAGTTATAGAAACATACCTGCATCTGTAAAACTGATTGATAGCTCCTTATATGAAACCATCTTATTACGAGTGACTCGAAGTACTGAGGGTGGCAGTGATCTCTTTCAGATTCTCCGGGTAAATGTTGGTTTAAAGATGTTTTCATTTAACAGGGAGAAGTACAGTTAAATTTTTCTGCGTGAAATTAATTCTAAAAATCATGAGTCAAAACTTTATATCATTCAATAAAACACCATTACAAAATAAAAATAATGTCCATTCCCACTTCAAAAGAAAACTTAAGAATAGTCCTAAAACTAAGGTGAGATAGGCGCTTGGATTAGATGCCTCATGTGCCCCCTCTGGTTTTTAAAGGTGTAGGCAGTACTGCAGGCTTATTTTCATTTGAACACTCTTAACCATCATATCCATACAGGCAGAATACTGAGCAAGACAAACTCACTATGGCAGATGTTATTTTTTCCTTCTTTATTTTCTTTTCACTGTAGAGAAGAAAATAATCTTTAATATGTAGACCCCTGTTTATCACCTCCTGTTTGTAGGAAGAGATGTAGCAACATTATTGCCGTGCTATTCTTTCAACTGTGAAGTGCACTTTTTCATAATAACTCTGTGATCTTAATATTTTAGTAAATAAATCAGAAATACAAAATAGAAGAGAATTAAAAGGATCTGCTTAAAAATAAGGTTGTAATTGCAAGCTTCCAGGATTTATTTCAGAAAGCATATGGCTTCTCTAATTAGGAGGAATGCTGTTATTTTTTTATCTTTTAAGCCACATATAATACTCTGAGTTCTATTCATGTGCTGCCAGACTTGTCAAATGTGCCTGCTTTTGCAGCTAAATTTTTGCTCTTGTTCAACTCCCTCTTATCAAAGGCTGAAGTTAAAAAACCCCACACAACATAGAATAATATTTAGCTTTGAAGCTAATGCTGGACTTGCTTTTAAAATTCTTCCCCTATTCTAACTCTTTTAAGTTTACTGTCCTGAAGTTCAGTGCTCCCATCTATTTGAAAGTGTTCACCTGATGTTCATCCTTTATTTAAGACTTCTGTATCCTGTTTTTCAGGTCTATAGTATGATGCATTTATTACGTGATTATTACCATGTCAGGTAGTCTGAACCATATAATTTGAATGATAACATTAAGGATGTTCTTGGCTGTTGCAATAAAATATAGGACATAGTTTGCATGGCTTAGAAAGCAACAATTTGTCTTCTCTGTTGTCTACTTAGTAAGAAAAATCCCAAGAGTTTAAGTAGATTAACAGTCTAGAAAAACAACATTTTAGGAGAAAAGTAGGCTAGAGTTTATTCCAGAATTTTTCCTTGCTTTGCTAAGTATACCTACCAGAAGCCCCCAGCTTACCATCTGTTAATGGTTGTGAATACGTAGTGGCCACATTGTGTTTTGTTTTATTGTCTGTACAGAATGGAAGAGGATTAAAGGAGCATTTTTGTCACATACATCTGACTTTGAAGATAGTAAGATTTTAGTGCTGAACCCAGTCTTGCTGGGACATAGGACAGAAAGGGCTTTCCAAATTACACTAAACTTGGAAAAGTAATTGGCGTAGCCTTGTGCGCAGGGTTTTATGAAAAATGTGTCTCTCCTCGATGCACCCCTCCACATTACTGCTCTTCAGCATGGTGTGTCTGTGGGTCACACACTGACCAGCAACCCAGCTCCAGGGCAGCTCCCAGGGTGGCACAGCTACAGGCATGGCCTTGAAAGAAAAAGGCCTCAAAGTGCCTCTGGAGATTGGCAGAGTAAGATTTGACACGTGTTTCTTAGAGCTGATGCTGTGACATCTTGAGAAGCTGCTGATGGTCGCATGAGGCTTTTGACTGTTCATGTAACTTCTGGAGTATTTAGATTTTTACAGTAGGAGAGTGTTGGTACCTCTGGGAATTGAGGTTAGATGCTATCCAGAAGTTCCCCTTGCCCTTCCCCTGGAAGCAATGAGTTTATCAACTAATAAGTCTTGCTTCATCTGCCTCCAGCCTGCTACCCTTCCATTAACTAGCACTTAGTGCACAAGTCATCCTTCTGTTTTCAATGGGGTTACTCATGTGAGTACTGTTTCGCACAGGAAGAGTGATGGGATTGGCATCTAAATTGCCCTCAACCTGGTTGTTACGACATTAGTGCTTATTGGCTTGGATTTATCCACAACTTCCACATATAAACCAAACCAAAACCCCATGCAAATAAAAATCCCCCCCTCAAAAAAGTAGAAAAGTAACGGGAATTGCAGATTATTGATGTCTTTCTCTTATTATGTGTGACTTTTTTGTAGTGCAAACCTACGCACGCTTATATTTATGAATTCACATGCTAGGCAGTCTTCTAATGATTTTTTTTTGTAACAAGTCCAGCCCGTTCTTTTTGTATTTATTTTGTACAATGGCTTATCAATAAATCATTCAAATGATCTTAGTCATCTACTGCAATGTGAGGAAGCTCTTCTTTGTTTCTGTCAAATCTGCTTCTGAAGTTATCTGTTCACAGGTACATGAATATTTATATAGATGACATTTTCAAGTAATTTTTGGCCCTAGATTCCTAATAGACAATTATATTCCAGTTTAAATGAGTTTAAATAGTTTTCTTTTAATTTTCTATGAAACATTATCACTGCACATAAACTAATGCTTTGTTCACTCATTTTGATCCCTAATAATGTAATCATACACAAAAATTATAAGTGAGTTATAAACATTGGTGAGTTATAATTAAAAGCAGATTTAATAAGGTGCTCTTAGCTGCTAATTGCCTTCTTAAATTGAAATCTGAATATTCATGCAAGATGTCTTTAAGGAAAGTCATGTAAGGTATAAATCTTGTGGATATATTCTTTAATGACGTCAGTAAAGAGAAAGGAGGCATTGAGCTATATTCTTAACACTGGTGCTGCCAACATCTACAGCTGAAGATCCACCCAATTATTGTATTATACATGGAGGAAAATATCACGACTTTGCATTCAAGTCCTGGATCTGACAACGTTCCTTTTTTATCACCTCAGGTTCCCACTGGGAAAGGGCTGTAACAAACATTGCACTGGGATCTGTTGAAATGTGTCACACTTGATCAGTTTCCTCTAAAATGTGCAGAGGTCTCTGCCCAGGAATGGCACTTAGGAAGCTATAACATATTCACAAATAAGTGTTTTTTCAAAGGAGACCTTTAACAAGGTGCTTCTGGGATTTTATCCATTCTCTGCAGCATCTTTAAACTCCATGCTCAGGGTCATCTTCAAAAGCTGAATTTGTGAATAAGCATGAAACAGATTTGTCAAGCTACTGTCCACAAAGTACTCAACAACCTGCACAATGAAAGGTGGAGGAAAAACCAGATGCTTATAGCTTGACCACTTATTACATTTCTACTATCAATTTGTTTGAAATGTGATTATGTTGTTTAAATAAAATGACATAAAATTAACATGAGACTCGGTAACTGTCCCATTTGATCATAATGGACTATGACAGAGACAATATTTTGTAGTATATATACATATATCTGTATCTATCTATATATGTATGTTAGCAAAATACCTACAAATAATCCAGTGGCTGAAATTGATGGGTCCCTTGCATTGCAGGCCTGTTGTGTGAACTCCCTGAAAGGAGCCTTTGTTTCCATAGGCAACAGAGCTGCTGTGGCACTATGGATCAAACACATCCGGATTTACTTTTATGCCTCTGAGGTAAACAGTTGCCTGATGCACTACATAAATACTGAAAGAAAATCTCTCTCTCAGTGAAAGACCTGACCAGCATGAACTGAGGGTAACTGCAGGCTGCTGAGGAGAGCCTGGTGCAGGCAGCTCCTGGGAGAGTGCCACATGCGCTGCCATTTTTGCCTATTCTGTCATTTAGTGCTCTAACTTTTTTGGTGTGTATTTCACAGCTTAAAGATTGATAGAAAAAAATCTTTAATGTGATCATTTTTCCTTCCCCCACATCCAGGGAGAATATGTTTTGGTTGCCTTGCCATAGTGAGGCTGGAGACAGAATTATCAAATGTTTCTGCTTTTGACTATTTGAATTGTAGAATTAACTGCACCTTCTGATCTCAGCCATCCCAAACTTTTTGATACAGCTAAATAGAGTGTGTGAGAAGACAATGCAAATCTTGCTGGTTTTTGAAAGCATACCCTTCCATTTTAACCAGAGTGAATGAAATTAGAGCGACATATTATAGAACTAAGCACAGGAAAAATGACCTTTAAATAAAAAAATGAGATGTCCTATGATTGTTGTTGTACAAGAAAAATTAACCACGAAGATCAAAGAGAAATGTTAGGTATTGATAAGTTATGCCTGACTTTGCTGAGTTTGCTTATTCATCTGATTAAAATTATGCTCTTCCATGCAATCTATGTTTATTTTGTTTTGCACTTCCTATTTGTCTTGCTAATGCTTTTGTTCTCTAAAAGGTAGGTTTCCAGAGGTGCAAGCCACAGAGACCTGGTGCACTCTGGTGATGCAGTACAAGTGAAGGCTGATCCTGAGTTAAGTACACAAAGTTTTACAGATGTCGTGGTGAGAATTTTTTGACTGATTGTAATAATATCCACTGTCACATTTCTGAAACCACTGTTAACCCCCAAAATAATCAAAACTATCGAGTTTCTCCTCTGTCATATTAGATAGAGACTCATAAAATATATTTATTCTGCTGCTAAAAATGCTCTTGGTGCTTACTTATGCATCTTAATGAAAATTAAGTCCTTGACCTGTAGGCAGAAGTTTGGGAGAGCGTTCAGAGCATGGAAGCTCTGCTGGCAGAGGGCTGCCTCCGTCTTACAGGGGTGGATTTGTCAAATGACCACTCGTGCCCCCCGCAGAGATGGCACCGCGGCCTCGCAGGTGCTGAACGAGACAACCCCCTGCCTGCTCACCACGGGAGCCCCAGACTGGCCCTTCCTGGCCCTTCCCCTGGGCCTCCTTTGGCATTCTGCTTCTGCTGGAATGACTTCTCTTCCGAAAGGGGTGATGGAACGTGCCTTTCAGTCTTTGACTTTCTCTGTCATAAGAGGTCAAGTACTGAATATTTTTATCCCAGCTGCTCTTGTCATAGAAATACTCCTTGAATTCATATAAATGCTCGGTTTGTTTGTTCTGATTAAGGTTACTGAATAAATTAATTATTAAGAGCAAAATTAAAAGTGCCATTTTAAGGTAGAAATATGTGATAAATCATAAAGTGAATATATGATAATCCCAAAGTGATGAGCACAGTCTGGATGGCAATGCATATTTTTTTGAGTTCTGTGTCCTAGGTCTCTACATCCTTTTTTGGTTAACATGAAAGCTTTTCAAGGTCAGCAGTGCCACACAGGTAATGATGAGCCTGGGGAAGGCTTATGTTAAATGTGTCCTCAGTGTTCAGGTTAATCTTTTCATTTGCGATTTTTTTTTTTTTCCATAAATGGATACATGGAAAAACATTGCCTGTATTACAAAAGTAATTTTTATGTCTTTAAATATTATGGTGGTCTATTTTTAAAATAAGAGGTTAACTTATGCTTTAAAAACTGTGACATTCATTAAAAAACCCCAAACTTCAAGCACTTTATTTAGGAAAACGTAAACTCTTGGTACTGCAAGGTGGTATAGATGTAAAAAGTAAAGGGATAAATAAAAATAGGGCAGCTTATCTGCACTTTTACATTTGATCCAAAATTTATTGCATGTTATTTTATCTGACCCAAATAGGTGGAAACAATAAGATAGTGAGTTGAACAGATTACCAGCGTCTTGAAAGTGGAGATCAGTTTAGATACTGCTGGACTGAGCCCTCTAGTCTTTGTTTAATCTTGTGAGCTCTGCCTGCTGCCTTCACTTTCCATTTATTTTAGTGAGATGCTGATTTTCATTAGCATGAGTAGCATTTGGTGTTATTTTGTGAAGATTTGCAAGGGTCAATATTTGCCAAAACAGTTTCAGCCACTAGGAAATTGTGTATTGTTATTCGTTCCTCTGAGACTCTTCAGTCTTAAACAGCAATCAGACTTGTTTCTCAGGATTTCCTTATTATAAGGATCCAGCTGTCATATATTTCCCTGTGCAGGAAACTGAACATAAAAAGATAAAATACTTTTTTGGAAAATACTTTTAGCCTGTTTTTTATAAAAATAATACTTTTGCATTTGTGTATGACTGTCTAAATGTCTTGTCTAATAACTTTCAAACCTGCTGACCAATGTCAACCAAATTTGACAGAAGGGAAGTAGCCTCAAAGATAATTGAGTTCTCAGTAGCTTTGGAAAAATAGACCCCATAAGCATTTTGACTGAAGGAAAGACAGCGGTGAAAGCTCACATTTTGTGAGAGATTATAAATTCCCATACCAGAAGAAAAGCTCAAATTAGAGCTTAAATAATGAGATACAAATCCACAGAAAACCAAGCTGCATATATTTCAGGCTTCATTGTTTCACTTTTGTTTCTAATAACATCTTATGGGATTTAGAGATCAGAAAAATTTTAATCTTTTTTATTTGTCATTATTTGCACTGTTTATTTTGTTTGCACTGTCCAAACTTATTGAAAAGAGATTATTTTTCTCTTTTTGTGTTTTGTCAACATAAAATGAAGCATAAATTTATGGGAGATGCAAATGGTAAATGGCTGTGTTTGCTGTTTCATTACTATCTGTTGTGTGCTTTAACAACGTTACTCCACTTTTAATTTTTTTAAAATACAACAAGTATGTAATAATCTTTCTTTGAAAATTGATTTGAAAAATCTGCAACCAGTAAGCTGTGGAGGGTATTCCCCTTGTTGCCTCTGGGTCTTTGAATTAGACCTGGAGAAATAATTCTGAGCTGTTGTTTATTTGCTACAGGCATCTTTTGCTTCCCCTAAACATGCCAAATGGGATTTGACATCAGTGCTGTTTCTCCCTGTTGATATTGTGATTAAATACCTGCTCCCAGATCTGAGCAGGTATTTGAACATGCCAAACAAATCCTTCACCTTTGCTAGTCTAATTCTTTCCCAACCAAAGACCACTTTCATGCCCACTTCCATGCAACACCTTTGCTATGCTGAGGAAGGAAGGACCCTGGAGAGAAGATATGGGAACCTGTGGTAATGCGCATCTTCCACTCACTTTGGTGCAAAATTACCAGTCTATGCTCTTTTTCTAAAATTTCCTCCACATGTTAGATCCTGTCAAGGAGGTAAGGGGGACTGTGAATTCCTGCTTTCTCCTGTATTTATTCCAGCAGGATGAGCTGTGCAAAAGTAAGCACTCTGTCAGCAGTGTCCATACTGACAGTATCATTGTAGGTGGAGACTGTTCTCTGAACAGTGCTTATAATTGTGCTAAAAAATTAAACCAGATAAATTATCCTGAAAGGTTATTTTCTAATGATATATTCCAAGCAGTTTTTTTAAAAACATTCTTGCACTTGGCACTAGCATTTTTTTGAAGCGAGCAGGAACTGAGAGCAAACAAGCAAAGACTTCACAGTCCTGGAGTAACTTGCTTGCCTTTCATCTAAGTGACTGTCATGTCACACATCTGCTTTGTGATATGTCACTGCCTTTCTATAACATGCCACATCCTAAGCAGTGTGCTTGTTAGCATAGAAACACATAATCACAGCATGATTATATGCAGGTGCCTTTTATTTGAAGAGCGCTTGGGAATCCGGGTACAAACCCAAATCAGATTCCGACAAGGGTTCGAAGTAAAATCCATTTTATATTCTTCTCTTACATAACTGCTATAGAATCATATGTTAATCATTAGCCATCTATTGTTCTATTGTAATTATTCAAGCATAAGCTTCGAGCCCCTCTCCAACAATATTCCCCCATAGTTGCTGTTCTTTCCTCATGATCCGTGTTACGATTAAGCAATCAGAACATTCTCTACCATTTACTATACGCAGGTACAGAGTCACAAGATTTAGCAGAGACAATACCTACTCAAAGCCTACCTAAGCTAATACAATTTTAAAAACATTTTAACCCTATGCTATCATGCTGAGTGACAGCATGTCAGTCATCTCACTGTCACGCACAGAGTATGTCTTGTAGTACTGAAACCTTCTTAGGCAATGGACAAAAAATTGAAATTTGCTCCATGTTTGCACATTAAGTGGTGAAAGAGTAGGGAGAAAACTGTATTAAAGGAAAAATGAGAATAGACTCCCACTTATTGGTTGCTTTCTGTTACCAGTTATTTCTAGTCCAGTGAGCATATATATTGTACCTGTTTGGAACAATATTCCACCCATTGTCCTTTGGAAGGAAGCTGCCTATGTTGGAGGCACTCAGGAGCTGGGCATTTTATAAATGTAAGTCAGGGTTCTGACAGATTAGCTCTGACAGATTTAGATGCAGTGATAGAATGCTCACACTTTACACCTTGCTTCTCAGCTGGAAGTAACCACCTGAAGAGCAAAAGCACCAGAATGGATGTGTGATGTAGCTCATAGGCCAGTGGCAGTCCAGCTTAAACTGCTTATGAAGGTAGCACTCCCAAACTGGGAACAAGCATCCCATTTTGTAGTACTGGGATGGAGATGGGTGGAGGGAACACTGTAAATCTCAACAGGTAGATACTTGAGGCAAATGTACTTGAGCCCTTCTGCTGAATGGGCCAGGGCATCTGATTAAGGACATGGGAAAGGCCAAGATATTCAGCACCTTTTCGGCCTCAGTCTTTCCTGATAAGGCCAGCCTTCAGGAATACTGATCAACTGCTGCTTAACCCCCTCACTGAAGTGGACAATAGGTGAGAGTGCACCCTGTGAAGTTTTGCAGTTAATACAAGACTGGGAGGAGTCTTGGATGCACCAGGTGCTGTCATTCAGAGGGATCTGTAGAGGAGCTCACAGAAGTCTCATGATGTTCAACAAAGCACAGCAAAGTGCTGCACCTGGATAGGAGTAATCCTGTGTGGATTGCTGGGGGGGAACCAGCTGAAAAGAAGCTCTGCAGTGGAAGACCTTGGTGTCCTGGTGGACAGAAACATTGCCACGAGGTCCAGGGACATGATCTTTCCCCTCAAATCAGCAGTGGTGAAACATATCTGGTTGCTGTGTCCAATTCTGGGCTTCACAGGACAAGAAACGTGACAGGAGGAAAGGGGCACTACTGAGATACAGGACATTCCAATTAAATATAGGGAAAAACATTTTACAGCAAAAACGATGAAACACAGGAACACACTTTCAAAAAGGTTATGAAGTCTCTTTGCTTAGCGATAGATATTCAAAACCTGTTGGGACCTGGCTCTGAGCAACTTGCTGTAGCTAGCCCTGCTCTGACCACAGGGTTGGACTAGGCAATCCCCTCCAGAGGTGCCTTCCTGCTGCAGCCACTCTGAAAGTCTGTGGTTCTAAAGCTCACACATCAGACTCCTCAGTCTCTTTGTTGTGCTTTCAAATTTGCTTGCTGAGTTGCTTTACTTTTATTTGATTGTCAAGAGAATATGATGTGCAAAGTACTCTACTGGGCAAGTGTTTGCTAAAGACTTGTACAACCTCGGGCTAATAAGGGTAACAAAAGTAGGCAGTGGTGCAAGTCACTAGCTGGCAGTTTTATAAGATGTCTACTGGAAAAAAATTATTTATAGGTATTTCTTGAACATTTTCTTGTAATTCTGAGAGATAAGTTTCCTTCTTATGGTTTCAGACAGATGCACAAACTGCTTTGAAACCAACCATACTGGAATTAATAGTTTCTTCAAGCCATTACAGACTTGATACTTTTTTTTCCCCATTTCTTCTCTTAGAGACCTCTTTAAGAGATTTAACTTTGAAGCCTTTGTCGCCTTGAATGTGATTGTCTTTTCAGCAGCAATTTGTAACTCCCAGCATTCCCTTTCTACTGCAAATATGAATGTAAGTCTCTACATTGTTCATTCTTTCTAAAGTGAGGAGGAAGAGTTGTAAACTGCTGAATTACAACCTGCAGTTGCCAAGAGGCAGGAACAACTTAAGAGCAATTTAATTGTAGATATTTTCCTCCTTTCCCCTTTAACTCTTTCCTCAGGGAAGGATAAACACTACAGGCAGTTGAATAGTAAAGGAGCTGTTCTGGAGACAGAGACAAGCAGGGATAGAGAAGGTCAGAATGAACTTTGCAGCTAGGAGAACAAAAGATAGCCAGAGTGTCAGACCATCATTAGAATGGTGGGTATTTGAAATTAGTGCATTGAGTTACTCTGTTCAAGTTTGCTAACGTTGGTGGACTTTACTCTTAAAAAAAAATAAAAATTAAATTTCAGTTTAGCATTATGAAGGAATTAAAACTGTTGCATAATTGTTAGTGGGTGAGCATGTGATTCCATCAATGCTCTACACTAGCCCGGCCAGCTCAAACCAGAATTGTGTGAAGGAAGCAGATCTGAGGTAAAGGTAAAATGAAGCTAACAGGGGGTCATTATATAATCAAAGGGTATGACCTCAGTCCAGTCTGTGATACCATAGTTACACTCCTACTGATATTTATACTTGTCTGAGAATGTCATCATGAAAAGTAAGTGCTATTCTGGAACAGCTTAAAGAGAGTGCTGAATTGGTGCTCCTCCTCTTAGGTGTTTTTTTAATCCGTTCCATTATTTGTATATGACCGTGGGAACTTCTCCTTGTGTGGTCCCTCACCATCATTTCCACAGTAATATGGATGCAACCTGCCTCCTATCAGTGAATCTCTACAAGATGTCCTCTCAGAAAACTGTGTCATCTGGAGAACTTTAGGCAGGATTCATCTACAGTTAACACCAACACTGCAATCCTGAGCTGCATGTGCTGCAAACTGCGGTGCCTGACATCTGGGTGAGCTGTTCCTGTGGACTGAAAATATTCTTCTTTTTATTTAGAGTAAGGAATGATGGAAAGGGACTTAGAGTAGCACTTATTTTATTGTCTTCCATAAGCTTTGTGTTAAAAGCGATACAAAACCTACAACCTTTTTACCTGGGTACCCAACACTAGAGAGGGACAAGCCTTGAAGCCAAGAGCTTTTGTAAAAGGCACGGATAATATTAATGCTAATACCATGGTTGAAATAGAAGTGGGCATATTTTTCTGTTGTTGGCTTTGTGAGAATGCCTCATTTTCTACTGACAGCATGAGCACCATGTACTGCCAGCTAAGGATGACCCTTTTTTGTGCACGGGTTACATGCTGTATCCATGAAGTGCACGGGCATTTTTGCATGACATTGCATACAGTACTTTTACAATTCCTGAATGTAGCTGAAAGGAGGAAGTTTACAAAGAAGATGTAATGTAGGCACCTGCAAAAAGATTTTTCTTAGGTTCTCTGCCTGAAGTGGAAGGTCTACAAACCTGCCAACACATTAATTCATTATATAAGGTGACTGCCATTTTTAGATAATCTGATTATACCTCTGGTCGTCAGAGTCTGGTAACAAAAACCAAAATGTACACAAAAGTATTTTTTTAAAAATCTTTTTGTTCTTTTCTCTCCCTCTTTGTTTAATTTAATTGGCTTCTCATATGCCATTCTGTGAACTAAAGAAAGTAGGAAGAAAAAAAAATGGTCTTTTTTTTTTTAAAATCCCTCTCATTTTGATGACAAGTCAAATATGGGGTCATTTGTTTTGTCAGAACTACAAGGCAGTGTTAGCCTTGAGCTTGTTTCCTCTAAAGAAGAGAGATTGTTACAGCCCTAAATAGTGTTAGTGTGGACAAATAAATAAACCTGGCTGGCTCCTTGAAGGTAGGTGGGGACAAATATATAACAGTAGCAGATAAGGGAAACTTTTCTATAAGTGTCTGAAATTTACTTGTGGAGCCACACACTGCTGGTGTCACTTTAGAGGTCTTCTCCTTTCCTCATGAAGAAAGGTCACCAAAATAATTCAAAGGGAGGGCTTTTGTGTAATGGCTGCATTGTAAACCTGCAGGAACTAAATATAGGGAGATATTCACATATCAGATTCTTTAAGATAAGTATGTGTATAAATGTAAAGGACACAAACTTCTAAAGTAAATTTAAAACATTTCTTTTGATTTATTTCTTATAACAACCAGAACCTGATCTTAAAATGCAGAAATATTTCAGGAAATAGTTCTCCTCACTTAACTTCTGTTTTTCTTGGTAAAACATTGTTATTTGTGGTGTTTATATAATTATATTCCAGTGTAATTCAAGTATGTAATGACATTTCTTAAATGAAAGCATTTAAATAACTCAGGAAATTGTTTTACTGTTCTGTTTCCTGATTTAAAACCCATTTTGTCATGTTCATTTTATTGTTCAATCTGTCTGAGCTCATCTAGGTATAGTCTACCCTATACAAAGTAAAATAAAATATTTACAAAGTGGTCATCTCATATAGGTATTTACACATATGTGCATGTTATATTAAAACCATTCGTCTATACCTATATATCTCCATATAATTATTATTTTCACCCCTTACTCAATTTTAGTTTATATAAAAACCAGAAATCTCACTCACATAACACCAGAATGTGACTAGACTATAATAGAAAAGGAGTAATCTCAAATGACGGAGTATCAAATAATAAATCTATTGGTTATAGAATAAAAATTTTTAAAATGAAATCACTTTAATTTTTCTTGTAGTACCAATCAATTGTAAGAAATAAAGAGTTTTTCTTTCTGTTTGGGAATATAGTAAAACCCTTTTCTTGTGTGTACAGCCAAAAGAATACTTTGTTTTGTTCAATGAAATAGAATAGTTTGGTACAGAGGTGGCATTTTTCAGCAAAGAAGGGGAAAATTCACCAGACTTTCAGGAGTACTGAGTCTTCTTTTACCCTAAAGACCCTTCTATGAGACAAGTGATAGGTTAACCTGTCTCATTTTTATCCAGAGCTTTTTTAATTTAGTGGATAAGATTAAAGAGCAAGCTGAATACCACAGGTGTAGCTTGGGTTTTTAATCTGCTTGACTCAAGTTAATCTAGTTCCTGAATGGGGCTACTAATAATATCGTTCCCAAAGTAAAATAGGAAACCTAAGTAGTGCAATGCTTTTATTCAGATTTGAATAAATCAGAGGAGCATAAAATATACTGAAACAGATTAAATTTGATTCCTGCAGGAATCAAAGTTTAAGAAGTTATAGTAGAGATGGAGAGAAACTCAACAGTGGAGATCAAATGCTGCCCAGGGCAGACAGACTCTGCTGGGGTGTGACAGTGCCCAGAGAAACTCCCTGGGGCTGCTGCAGGGCCCTGGGCACTTGGCCTGAATAAACAGCTTAGTGACAGCCGTGCTCCTGGTTTTCATTCAAAGAATAGACACCACTGAGATTATGGTACTCATTTCTGTGTTATCCTGCACTGGAAAATATGTCTCCATGCTCCAGGACAAAAATGGAAGGAGAGGCAGAAAAATACCCTAAAATAATTGCTGGTATATAAGTAGTGTCTAATTTGGCACTACAGCATGAATTCTGGGGTGTCTTTTTTAAAAATCACTTTAAATTTGATATATTCCAAGCCAAATTCTTATCCCTTAGGTGAGCAGAACTCCTGCTGTTCATGCTGAGAGGTCTGCTCAGTTAAAGAGCACAAAAGCTTCATCCTGTGTTACACTGATAGGTGTGATATTTCTGCAAGTTTTCAGATTTTTTTTTGTGAGCTGAGGAGTCAAACCTCTTGTCTTCTGTGTCACCCAGCTCCTGGCATGGCACTGGAAAGGCAGCAGAGTGAGCCCTGCCCCACGGGAGTGCCTGTGTGGGGCACAGGCCCCAGCTGCACCCCGCTGTGGATTGGGATCAGCTGCCAGCAACACCCTGGTGGGGACTGGAGTGAGAGCAGGAAAGTGGTGGGAGAGAAAAAAGCACTGTGTTGGTAATCAACAATTGCAGCATGTAGTGAAGAGGAGCAATGGGTTTTGTAAAAGCCTTTCCTTGCTGGGAAGGAACACTGGAGTGTTTAGTTCGGTCTGGGAAGCAGCAGGGCTCCAAGCACTGCCTGGAAAGAGCTCTGGGCATCCCTGACCTCGTGGGAAGGAGAGCCAGTGCAGGCCCTGCACAGCCATTGTGGAAGAAGGGTGGATGCATCACCCCTGGCCACAGAGCTAAGGATGTGAACTGCTGATACTGTGAGTTCTTCCAAGTTTTTCCTACATCTTAAATTTCAGAAAGAAATGTGAACTTAATCTGTTTTTTGTTGATTGGAACAAGCTGTATTTCCTAGATGTTGGCTCTAAATTTGGCAAAATAAATCCACTGGATGTGACTGTAACTGTGATGGCTCAACTTCATTTTCTATACTAACATTATCCTCTTCAGGGTAGACTGAGCAACTTGAATTTTTAGTATTTAGCTCAGCAGTCAATATATACTTGCATATTTTAGTCAATATTCATTCGTATATATCTAAATATACAGTCTTTTTTTCAGTCTTCAAGTTAAGAAACTAACATGTTCTTTTAACCATGTTATTTACAGAACTTCCCGAGAAAATTTCATGATCTGAAAAACTGCTACAGTTTGTCGTAGCAGTGACGGGCTAAGGCACTAACAGAAACTCGAGTGCTTCTCTAATTTATTGAAGAAGATAACGGTAAGTGTTTGAGAATCAATGTAAATATACATCTTTAAATAAAAACACATGCGTAAGTATCTCATGGGAGTCCTAGCTTCCCTGGGTCCTTACTTTGTGGTGAACAGTAATTACTTGTAGTTAAAAAGGTAGTGTATGTATTAAGCACTTAGTGTGCTGTGGTTAAACCAGCCTGCTTATTTGATGTTTAGATAAGTTTCATCAAATAAAGAAAACATGTTAGTCCTCTGCTTAGCAGTATATGAGTGCAAGATGTGGAGTAGTTTTTAGTTTTCCAGAACTTAATCCTTTTCTTAATATTTAAGAAATATAAATTCTACCACTACTACATACTTGGCAGGTATTTGAAACAACAATCTTTGGAATGAATTTCCATATAAATGTATTCTCACAGACTGCAAGGAAGGAGGGAAGAAGGTAAGGTGAAGAGATTTCAGATTAGATTTCATATAGAAGAAATTGCATACCCCCCCAGTGGAATGATGTTACCTGTTCAAAGCTAACCTGCCTCTCCTTAACTGGTACGAAACTCATTTGTAGATGTTGATTTTTTTGTGATCTCTGTTCCTGTGAGGAATTCAAACTTAAAAAGTATAACCAATATTGCAAAGTCTTTCATTTTTTAATTCAGCTACCATCTATCTAAAAAATACCCTATATGATGGTCTGCAGGACTCCTCTCAGAGCAGATGGGGCCAAGGGGCCAAGTGGGCTCAGATGGCTCCCCTGTGTGATCAGTTATGATGTATTACATTTGTGTTAATGGTTCCTAACTTAAATACTGGCAAAAAAAGCCATAGAAATCCCACTTAATATCTCAGTAGGTGCTTCTTAGAGAATAAAATCTGTTCAAGAAACAATAGACACTACTAGAGTTACTCATGCTTGAAAACTATTGCAGCCTGATTGTTAGAAAGCCCTAAGGGTAAAAATGGTGACTTCATCCTAGCAGCTCTGGGGAGGGAATATAGGATATCTTGTGTTGTCTCCTCATTGGAAGGTAAGTTGTGCAGGGTTCAAAACCGTCTGGTTAGTGGGGGAGTCAATGAGAACCTCATCAGCTCTCTGCTTGTCTTGCACAGGGTGGGTGGTTAGACAATACCTGACTGTCTGACAGTGTGATGCAAGCCTCAGCGTGCAAGGAAGCAGAGTTCAAGTTCCTTTTGTGTCTGTAAATACAGAGCTTCTGTGAAAGTCGTTGTGAATAGAGCTTGGGCCTCATGCATGAGGACCCTTGAGGCAAAAGATGTGATGGAAAAGGGGAGGCATATAAAACATGCACCTGGGAACAATTGTTTTCACTCATCCAAGAATGGTTTCACATCTTTAGTAAATGTAATCCATCAGCTAAAGCCACACTGTTTGGAACAGGTGGGACATGTAGCTGTCAGTACCATAACTTTGCTTTGTTAATTTCAAGTTCCACCTGGCTGCAGTTACTTAACTACTTTACAAAACTTTTCAACTTGCACAACATACCTGTCAGCTCACCCAGCTGTGCAGGAGTTGTCATTACAAACTTTCAAGCTCTATTCAAAGTCCCTCAGTGCTTTAGAGGATCACCCTTTTAAGGTAAGGAGTCTCTATGAAAGTTGTTGCTCTGACCAAAGGGGCTTATGGACAGTTAGATGCTACCTACAATGTATCTTTCCCTTTTGCTCTGAATATCTTGGACAGAAAATGTAAAATGAAATTAATGCAGTAAGGACTTGTCAAGTGAGACCAGGTGCATTGGATAGAGCTGAATCAGGGACTGATGCTCTGCCTAAACTGGATTCACCTGAATCTGATTTCTCATCTGCTTTGTATCCTATCCCACCACCTATTTTCTCTCTCATCCTCCATGAAGTCAGTATCTTATTAAACTGTTTAGTGTTTTCTTGCCAGCTCTAAGAGCTGATTGTGGCAGGTATGTGCTAATGTCTTAGTAAAAAGTTTTTCAGTGTTGGATATTTACTTTGGTCAGAGAACTATAAAGCTTCAAGAAGCTGTGGTAAGTATTTATTTTTGCTTTCTGTTGATCCACCTGTAACTGTCTTGCATATGTTCTGTGGCTCTCTCTAGCAAAGTAAAAAATTTCTGGCTGGATTCTTTTTCTGGTTTTTGTATTTTATGTCATATAGCAGAGTTAAATGCTTATTAATGGCACCCTACAACAAGAAAAAATTTAAACATGCAGTAAAGTTTTAGTACTACCGCTCTGCTGGGCAGAAAAGCAATTGAAGCTATTTGAAGTTGTGCATCTGCATCTCTCCTGAAAGATGCTTCTGGTCATTTTGGATAGTGCACTATCTACATATGTGGGCAAGTTCTGTTTCTTAGTATGGAATCTGTAAGATGACTAAATGTCAGCTTTTTTCCCTGGAGATTATGAACAAATAAAAGTTTAGTTCTCTGGGGCACAAGTTTTGGTCATTAGCCTCCTTGCACCAAAATCCCTGATTCCTAATTCAATGTTACCTATTGTGCTATTAAAATAAAATAAAACCCCCTTAATATTCTTTTTTTCTGTATCTCTTATCTAGAGATGAGAATATTTTTTAATACAGATTCCCCAAATGACTTTATTCATGTGTATGAATAAAGCAGGAATTTTCAGTTCCAATAGACTAATGTCTACATTATGGAGGTAGAATTTTAATTTTTATGTAGATTTGCACTTTTTTTTTTTTTTTTTTTCTTTTTTGGGTTTTTTTTGGTTTTTTTTTTTTTTTTTTTTTTTTTTTTTTTTTTTTTTTTTTTTATTCAAAGACATAATGATTACTGAAGAAATGCCTTTTGTGGGAAAAAAAAAGGAAAAAATATATGTGTATATATATACACATACACACACATCAATATCTACCAGTACTGGGTCAAAGAAAGAATTTATGGAAAGGCCTTGATAACTAATGTTTCTCCAATGACAAGTTACCAGTGCTTTTCCTGGAAGGTACTGGAAAGGAAAAACATCAAGATTTTGAACTCCAGAGATAGCCATGCTTATAGGTGTACCATTATCTGAGAAACAGAAAATGTAGTTTTAGCATTATGACCACTTTTTCTGTATACTTTTTGAACCCCTAAATTGGGCTGGCCTATAGTCAGTACTTGGAATTTGAGACCCTTGCAGCATGGGCAATGTCTTATATTTGATTGCTTGGTCTTTGTTTGTAGTGACTGGATTTTACTTTATTTGGGGTAGTTCCAGACCTTAAATTAAAAGGTACTAAATTAACAGCTCTGCATATTGTCATCATACATATTTGATTTAAAAGGCTTCTTTTATTCGAGTGGGACTATTGCACAACCAGTATTTGGAATATTAATTCTTTAGCTACGTCTGTAACCTACACACCTATTTCTCTGCCATTTTCAAATTGTTGTGTTGTTGGGATTGTTAATGGTTAAATTATAAAAAACCCCCAAACCTGTAATCACTGTCACTTTCTAAAATAACAATATTATTTACTTTCCATTTACTTGTCTTCATTTTGTGAGACTGTATTCTGCACAGATGAATCTCATTTTCAGAACAGTGATCTTCCTGCAAAAAAATCTAATACACGAGAGCAACATCAAACTGACAGGAAGATTGAATGGGTAATATATGCCCTCTTCTTTTTAATGTGGGGTATCTTTATGATACTGTGGCCTGTGGTCTACAACTTTGACCCACATCTTTCTTTTTAGTTAACCTCCATTAACTATTTAATATAGCTTCACATGTTTGTCATATGAATCTGTAATTAATGCTGTTCTAGTCCCCATGTTAATATGTTCACTGAAAATGATATAGAAGGAAGGGCACTTAGATCTACAGAGAATTAATTAGCATGTAATTTTCAGCATATCATCTAGTGTTAATTAGCAGTTAAACCATCTTCTAGTGCACGACCTGCTGATTTAAATACAGCATTCTGTTACAGTGGCCCTGGGGGATAATGTCTTGAAAGGGTATTCTCTTGAAAATGGAACTCCCTGTTTGTCTCTCTATTTCTTTTTGCCTTAACATCAGATCTTTGTCAGCCCTTTCCGCCACACAAAAGCCCCTTTACTTAAGTGATCAGCAAGCAGCAATTTTGATATTAATCAGAAAAGATAATGATAGATTTCAGCATGCCAAACGAATGTGGTGCCTGATGGAGGTGTGATAACTCCGTTGTTAAAGGAGGGTGGCATCCTCCCTGATGGATCTCTAACTGCAGTAACTTCAGCTTTGGTATCTTTTCTTTAAACACATAAAATTCTACCATGAAGAACTGTAATACTGGCTAGCTGCCATTCAGGAAATCATCTGAAGTCTCTCTTTAGATAGTTGTAGTATATAGGCTTATATTTCTTGTGAAAAAACCAAGTGCTATATTATATTTTAACTACCTTGCTGAATCTGCTTATGTTTTGCTATTCCTCTTTTCTTAAGTTGTGAGTGATCCTTTAAATTTTTTATTTCATCAGTGTAAAAATATCTAAAGCTCTATTTTATTGAGCACTTCCATCACCCTGAATACCTCTATTATACTGCTTTTGAGGTCTTATTTCTCTATGCAATCCAATTCCCTTGACCTCAGAAGAGTATTTATTCCTGGTATCCATGCTTTATATTATAAAGGCTTTACTCTGGTGTGTCATCAAAGCTGTTGCTGTGAAGTGGTGAGTTTTAGTACTATGAAATTGAACTCTTTCATGGTGATAGAGAACAACTGACCCTAGTTCTTCAACTAGTTGAGGATGGATTAGGAGATGAAACTGAGAAGTTTCTTGTGCTCCTTGTGCTGCTGGTAGATTTTTTGGTGGGTGTTTTTGTTTTTGTTTTTTTTTTTTCAGTCTGTTTGGTTGGGGCTTTTTTGATTCTTTTTTCTTAATATTTCCAAGGTCAAGTGTTACAGCGCAGGATGCTATTAGACTGAAAAGAAAATAGTTTCTTGAGCAGAAGAGATGACTTATTCAGAAAATGCCTAATGTTTGAGTTTCTGAAATAAGAAGTCTCTTAATGACCAAAAAAGCAATCCCCTCAGTTGTCACCAGAATTATGCAGATTCTCTTGATAGAAGTTATCAGATGTGCAGTACATGACAGACACCCAGTATATGTTTTAAGACACAGATGTCTCAGATGGTTGCAATGAAATTTCTGCCTAAATCAAATATGGATTGTAAATCTGTTCATTGCCATTATGAAGTGCTTGTGAGGGCCAGTTAGAAAAGACTGTAGTTTTTGATTAAGTGGTAAATAACTTAATGAACTCTTTAGGTCAAAAATTTCTTCTTCTTAGCAAATTATTGCATTAGCCAGCAGCTGATCTCAACTTCTTCAATGTATTCATTGTGCAGTTCTCCTAAAAGACTCCATCACTACAGATTGATCAAGAATTTAGTGCTGATAGCTAAACATTGCTTTTATTTGCTCTCCATGGGAAGGATTGAAGCTGCATTTGATAGAATTAATTTCTGAAAAAAGATATATCTAACCTGTACACCTACTTTTGTGTTATAAAATCATTGCTTACTCAATCAGACGAGTCTAAGCTATCAGTGGTAAATTTAAGTACTGATATTTCCTGAAGCTGTGGCACATGCAAACGCTTTTCCCCCCAGCCATCCTAAAGCAGCACTGGCTGATGCGAGCAGTCTACTGACTACTGGAACTAAGCTCAGCGTATGGAAACCATTTCCAAAGCATTATGTGGCTTGATCCTTAAACTGTTTCACGTGGTGTGTTTCTGGCCTGGCTCCTGGACTCTCTTTAGCTGATATTGGTTGGGCTGGGAAGAGGCATTAGAAGGGGATTATTCCTGCTGTACTTTACTGTGGGGTTGGGGGAACTGTTTAAGGTGAATTGGTGGGAGAGTAGTGTTGTGGTTCTTTGGTCATTCATTTTTCCTCTGGCAGAATTTGGGATATCACTGTCTTCAAGCATGGCAAAGGAACCAAATTGTTTCCTATTCACTGTGATTATTAAATTTATCAAAGCTTGAACATTTCAGATTCTGCTTTTTTTTTTTTTTTTTTTTTTTTTTTTTTTTTTTTTTAGGATTATGGGAAAAGAAAGTCTTGGTCCTACCAATTAAAAAAAATTAAATATACAACCTTTAAAATACTTTTGTGTGCATTTAAAATATTTTAAAATACTTTTAAACTTTTGTGTGTTCAAGACAGTGAAGGGCAATGTCTGAGTCTGAGAGAGACCATTCTTACTCTCAAAAGTCTCTTTTTAAAAATTAGAAGTAGGGAGTATCTATTTGCATATCAGTATATGAAAATATTAAATGATCAAGCCCAGATATATTTTATATACAGTGAAGTAATACCAGTGTTAGAAATGTTCAAGTGCATTCAAATAACCTGTGCAACTTCTTCCTCAGCACAGAATTAGCTCCCATTGCCAGACCCTAATGAATTTGTTGAAATCTATTCTGATTCTGACATCCCTCTAAAAAAGTTTGGGCCAAAGCTTGCTAAAAGTGTTGCTTCATTGAGGTTCCCACTTTTTTCGTCTGCAAAGATTTCTTGTACAAAATAGCCAGTCACTCTTTCCCTGGCATTCAGAGCCTGTTACAAACCCTCTGACTGCAAAATCTTGAGTTCCCACTGTCAGCACTGTTTCAATTCCCAGTTTCTAGGTCACATTAAAATACTATGGTAGTAGCTCTTATTCATCTTTCCCTGTTTTAATGTCTCATTTTATGGGCTCCTGGCACGGTATTCACACTGAAAAGTGTTACTGCTTGTATGAGTAAGTGGCACAAACAGACTTTGCAGAAGCCTGTAAGCTGTAATTTGCTGAATGATGAAAAGGGAACATAGGGTAAGGTTGGTCCAATATGCTCTGTTTCTCACCAAAGGCTGAAGTGTTGAGAGCAACAAAAGGAGAATGTTGCAAAGAAGTCTTCTTTGTTGACTGCCTAATGATACCTAAATGTTTCGTTCACTAAAATTGAAGATTGTGGTTTTTAACACTGGCTTTCATTGTGTCAGCTGGGGCCATGATGAATCCTCTTGGCCTAAATAGGAATGAATTAAGTTATTTGAATAGACTGCTGTCATAATTCTACTTCTTGTACAATGTTTCTGATTAGTTCCTAGATAGATGCTTATAATCAAACTAGAGTTTTTGGAAAGAACTGGAATTTGAGTGTTGCATGCAAGTGTACCAAGAATCAAAAATTTGCAGCAAATTGTCATTTAACAGTCCTGTGAAGATACAGCTCAGAAGCTTGGACTATCTTCTAGTCTAATAAAAATATCAATATAAGATTAATTACTCATTGGATATTATTGCTATATTTATGGTACTATGAAAGTAATTCATGATACTTTACAAAGATGAGGCAAATTCTAGAGACCATATGAACATTAAAAGTACTTTTTAATTGTTGTGTAATTATTTGCCTAACTGGACAATAAAATCTAGGCTTTTAAAAAGCATGTTTACATATTTTTTTGCTCCAGTAGGAAAAAAATACTTCCTGTGTCAAAAGGGGCTGTTTCAAATGTTTAGGCTCTGTGGAAGGGTGCAAGAATGGAGCCATAACTCTTGAAACTCACTTCAAGAGCAAACAATGGCAGCTGGGGCAAGCTGTGCCCAAGAGGTTGCAGGGTAGGACTGGGACAAGCCCTGCCAGGGACTTGTGATTGGGATGGTCTTTATGAGTCAGACACAACTGTTGAAAGCCAGGCAAGCCCTGCCCTAACGAGCTTGCTTCCCAAGCCAGGGTCGGTACTCTTGTTCTGGAGAGCATGTTTGAACCTGGCTTCCCAAAATGGTTGATGTGTTCCCACTCTCTTCCGTAGCAGAGAACATTAGCTCAGCAGCTGATTGACAAATGTAAAACTCCTGATCCTGATTTGAAGTCTGCACCTTTTAGATTTGTTTGTGATATTTCTGGTTTAAATTGGGATTGGTGTGAGAAGCTGCATCTACAATGAAGAACACACTTCTATTTCTGGTCTGTTTCACACAGGCAGCCTGAAAGGCTTCCGCTCGGATGGAAACAGGTCACATTTCATCCCAAAGCAATTGAAATGACAGTGACAAACTCTGTAAAAAGTTTATAACAAGTCTGCTGACAGATACTCAAATAAGGAATACTGGAGGCTAGCAATAAAATGTTCATAATGGCCCTCATTGTACAAATCTTGATCAGGTACAGATTCTACAAAGCTTCCTTACTGATGCTAGCAAATACTTGAATTAATAAGTAGTCCAAGTGCAATTCAAAGTAAGATATCAAATTAAGGGAGGAGGGACAGCAGTGTCTTTCTTGGCCTGTCAAAAAATTCTCACCTATTCCTATGTCATTAATGTATTCCAGGAATGGCATATATTCCAGTATATGACACAGTCCTGTTTTTAATTTAACTGCTCTTAATCCACTATATGACACAGTCCTGTTTTTAATTTAACTGCTCTTAACACCTGCAAAAACAAGATTCTTTGAATCTTGATTTACTGTGAGCAGATTTTGGGTGTCTGGAGTATCTGGGGCTGGTACTGGACCCATAAAAGAGAAATTAGGTTGGAACAAGTAAGATGATAGCCCTCACTGCAGGCAATGTCAGTTTTAAGGAACCAGTGAAAAAGTGATGTGTTTTGCTTTCTGGAAAAGCCCTGGCTGGGAACAGAAACTGCCAAACTTCTTATGATGCCCTCCAAAAACCAAAACACCAGCCTAAAAGTGTTTGAAATGATCTCTACATAGTTAAGAAGATTTCTGAATTCAAAGCCTTTAAAGAAGAGTGATGTACTCAGCTGTTTTAGTGGGACCAGAAGCATTAGTTGCAATTTAGGTTCTGAGGAAGAAAATTATCTACTTTCTATTCTCTCTTAAGGTGCCTTGAATTCTTAATCACTTTGATGTTGGGACCAGTGCAGTGTTCAATTAGTGCATTCAATGCCTGTTATTAATCTGTTTTTCTCAGAGTAGTAACACTATCACTCCACTTTGGTACATGTGTATGTGGAATCAATGCGCTCTGAAGGCAGTCAAAACTACACATAAGTTTGTAGGGACAAAATTCAGCATTCGCAGTTTAAACGGTGACATGACAATGACCGAATGTAGTGAAGCGGGAAAAGTTCTTTTTCCAGAAAACCTTAGATCAGGTTAGTGGCACTTGAATACTACCATGGAGAATTTGTTCTTTATAGCAAGTCTCGGTCTGTCAGGAGGCTGACAATCTGATAGATTTAATCCCTGATGGTCTAAAATCAGATGGGCCAGCTGTGGTTCATGGATCACCAATAGTCCATGGTGGTACATCTGTTATAAAGGGATTAGGGAAGAAGCCATTAATCTTTGGCCAACTATGCTTTCCTAGTTGTTTTAAGGACTTACAGAACCTTCAGAAATAATTCTTTTTCCTCTTGCCAATGGAAATAAAGATATCAAGCACTTGTCTGTCCTGTGCTGCAATGTCTTTCTTTCCTGCTACCTTTTTGCAGGAAATTTGACGTTTTACTCTTCTGAAATGGAAAGAAGGGAAATGAGGCTGCAAAGGCCAACCTTGAATCTCAAAATGACCAGGGAAATTTGAAATTGCCTTTAAGAGAGAGGAAGATATGGGACTAGTAAGCCTCAGTAGTCACAAAAAAGTAAATATTACAATTTCATGGACATAATCAAGCACAGTAGAATTCATTATCTCTTTTCTCCTTAGAACTGTCCTACTTTGGTGCTGCAGTAGGATGGTCACAGGAGGGAACACACTGGCTTGTGAGTGAGTTTGAGAGCACTGCTGGCCAGGAAAGGAGATCTGCTCTAAGAAATGGCTTGAATATGAAGTAGTCTAAGATCTTCTTTTAAATATTGTGATCTCCCTAGGACATTAATGCTGACTAGCAAACAAGTCACTAAGTTATTACAGTTTCCAGTTGTGTTGTTGAAGTGTGTAACCTGATTCTCCTTACTCAACATTGAAATTCAAGTCCAGAACTTTGGTCTTAACTTTGCTGATTGGGACTCAGATATTTCTCCCATGACTTCTAATAGTGCTTTCTTTGGTCTTGAGGGGTCTTAAATAAAAGGATGGTTACAGATATTTTTCTAAGCTCTTGCAGTTCTAATAAATGGGTATTGCAAACCCTCTATGTTAAAATTTAAATGGTAGGAAAGAAAAAGGCGGGCAGGAGACAGTAAGAAAAAAACACAATGGAGGATAAAAAAAAAAAGGAGATAATGGTCTTTAAGCTCTTTGTGGCAAGGAAGGATTCTTTGTGCAGAACAGCACACCAGTGGGCCTAATTAGTGCCTGTTACTTGCCACTTAAGGCTTGTACTGAAACTGCTGGTAAGAAGCAAAGAGAAAATGAGAGGAAGAAAGAAATTCTGGAAGAGAAATGCAGAAAACACAGCACAAATACCTCCCTTGAGATTCCTGCTTTAGACTATGGGAACTTCTTGGAAGTAGGGACTCCTACAGATGCATGATGACAGTGGCTGTAAATTGGGGGTACAACAATGTTGGTATGGGGACAGGCAGAGTATCTTTACATTTTCTTGTGAGGTTTGTCCCATAGTGGTCTCATCATGGATTTATTATAAGGTAATTTAAGCTATGGGAGTTGGTAATAGGCTTCAAGAGGACATGCCAATGTCTGAGTGCTGCTGAGGCCGAGAAGGAAAATAGAATTGAACCTGGTTTCTCTGGCTTGTGAAAGTACAGAATCAAGATAGAATAGGAAGTACCTGAAATAGAGCAGCTGTTCACTGTTCAGCTCAGCATTGTTTTAATGCAAAACTATCCAATTTTTTGGGAAACTTTTTTCTTAATGTGTTCTAAATATTTATTCAGATCTTAGTAATATTCATAATAACTTTTCTAGGCATTGTTTTATAGACAGATTTATTTTTACATGGTTTTTTATATGCCATCTGAATTGTTGCTTTGATACTATCTAGTATCACATTATCAAGTGTGAGAGAATAGTCTGATCTGTCTGGAAAATAGTAGAGTTGGTGTGTAAACTGTGTGCATCAAGAGCATTTATCTACTGAGTGTCATGTCACAAACAGGGAGGGGAGAACAAAATTCAGGAATGGGTATTGCTCTTGAAATAATATCTAAACTAATCTTTTAAAATGATGAGTGATCCCTGTTCAAACTTACAGCTTTGTGCTGGTGGAGGTATCCACTAGTGGCATCCAGAGGGAACTCTGATGTCTCAGTGCTTGCCCATCCCTGCAGTTCCTCCTCACAGACACCTTGGAGAAGGAGCTGCTGCTTTGGGAACTGCAGTAGGGAGCAGCATGGCACTGCCGCCTTGGGGTCTGCTCACACGTCACATGCTGGACTGGAACATGCCTTGTTAACCTTTGGCCTAAAGGTAGTCCATGATTTACATAAGTTATCTGTGATCTTTCATTAGCCTCATTCACATGAAAGATCTATAATTTTGCTCTGATTCAAATGCAATGTGTACTGGTGGTATTAGAGATTTTTTTTCTTTGTTTTGACAGGACATAGGGATACAGGTATGTGAGAATTGATTATATTCCATACTATGCATTTGGAGATAGAGCCAGTAATATTCTAGTTAGCAGCTTTACATAATCTCATTGACTTCAGCGGCTTTATCCTTTTCTTGCACTATAAATGAAACAGACTCAGTCCATTAACATTTAAATTGGAGATACAGATTCCTGATGTAAACTGTTTGCAAGACATTAATAGTGGGCACAGCCCATTAGTGTGAGCTCATATTAGCAACATCTTAATAATCATGGCAGAGCTTTTTTTAAAGTTATGGGAATTTCACTGTAGCATATAATTAAATGTGTATGGAATTTTTATTGGTTATAATTAAGATGCATGATCTTTGTTTATTATAGCATTAGAAAGTACTATAATAGCTCTGAAAAGCACTGCTTGTCATGTGGTACTGCTTAATTATGGAAAAATACTATAACACTTCAGGTTGGTCTGATTAAAGCAATTAGCACAAAATTATAATTGGGTGCTATTAAAATATATAAAAATATTTACAAGCCTTCTCATGGCTATTGGAATTGGGCCTTAAATGTTTTTCTTCTTAAGATGCAATTTTATATTTTTCCTGCTGCTCTACAGGAAAAAAACCCCAGATATATTAGCTACTTATTGGGCAATGTTACCAGGATCTAATGGACGTGCACATATTTAAACCTATTTTCAAATCCTTTAGAATCTGAAATTATGCATGTTGGTCTTATCCACAAAAGCATTCTTATCTGTATTCTTCTAACCAGTACTAAGCAGTGCAGAAATGGGATCCTTTTATTCTTACTAGATCTGAAGTTCCTGTTCCCATACCTAGAATATACCTAGACTATGATAAGATTCTTTTCTCCTGTCCCGTTGTCTTCACTTGGGAAACACTGAGTTTGACTTAGTTTAGTTTCTGGCACAATAATTATACCCTCGTTAATATTTTCCCCTTGCTTTTTACATGGGCAAATAATGGGACATCTGTGTCATCCCTTCTTGTTATGATGGTTTGGGCTCTGTGTGGATCCCAGAGGTATTCATCATTTTAAGGTGGCTGAAACCAGCAACATCAGCAAGTAAAATATGCAAATCAAGAGGGTGGAGGGAATAAGGCTGTAAATATTTTTAATTGAAATTTTTCTCTAATCTTCTGGGTTTTGGATCTTTGGAGTGCACTAAAGTGAAGCTTCTCTTCACAGCTGTACACAAAAGGAACTCAAGTACTTAAAAATAAGAAATAAAATAAACTTATTGGCAGTACAGGGATAGTTGTTTCTCTCTGAGCTGATACTTCTTGGAAATAGTTTCTTGTTGTTTACACAGTAATCTCTCCAGTTCCTTCTTGAAGCTGCTATTCCTGGGAAGCGGGGAGATGTGACGATAACAGAGTTCTGTAAGCAGCAAGTAGTGGAAAAATGTCATCAGTTGGAATAAAAATGTAACTTTTTGGTCTCAGAATTATTTCCGCTCCTATACGTTATGCATTGAAATATTTCAGTCCATTTTGCTTTTTTCTAAAAGAAACTTTGAGATAGTTCTGCCTTATATCTGCCCCAGTAAGGAAAGTGGAACGATATTGTTCCAGCTGGGAGATGTCCTATTTGTTATAATAAGAGATTAAGTGCGTTTTCAGTGGTTTTATTTTGTTGCTCTAATCAACTTTGACTATTTGTGTAAATTATTAGAATTCTGTGGCAAGTTTTGAATATTTGATATTTTGGGAAATATCTGTGATATTTCCCTCAGCCAGGGATGTGTTCCCTAAAATCATACTGAAATATGTTGTGCCTTTCTTCAGTGTTCCATGTCAGTCCCTTGCTTATCTCTATATGTGTACTTTTTTCCTACTGATTTTCTGTTCTCCTCTCAAAACTGGGGAGTCTGTGTTTCCACCACAAACAGGTGCCAGCCATCTCCATATGCTACACAAACAATTAAATCTGAATGCATCTTAGTGGTTCTGGTGAGTTGTTGCAGATGTATTTATCTGTTTGTG